>JAKZJZ010000327.1:0-55088 GCA_022702705.1 Papilionanthe hookeriana x Papilionanthe teres | reverse complement strand
AACTTATATCTAACCCACATTAAACCTAACTTCAACTTTAGGTCCAACCTAAATTAGACCAAAGCTAACCTAAATCCCTTAGGTCTAACCCACATTAGACTAATATCCTAGGCCAAACCTAACTTTGGCCTAGCATAAACCTTTTAGGTCTAACTAGACCTGAAACCCAAACTCCTTTGGTCTAACCTAAATTAGACCAAAAACTTGCGTCTAACCTAACTTAGACCTAGTTTCAATCCTTTGGCTCTAACTCACATTAGACCCAAACATCAACCAACCCTTTTTGTCTAACCCACATTAGTCATAACCTAAACCCTAGGCCTGACCTAACTTAGACCTAACTCAAGTATTATAGCCCTAATTCAAATTAGACCTAACTTTAGCTATAATCATTATGTGTAGCTTAAATTGGACCTAATTTCAATTTGAACTGCCTCTGGGTCTAGCCTAACCTAGATCTAGCTTATTGTTGACCTCATTTTTGATGAGGTCTTCCTTTTCTTCTTTTTAGTGCTTAGGATCTAGCCTTAGGCTTTTCCTTTGACTATCTTAGAGGACTAGAATTGGGACCCGCCTTTTAGAAATTCAAACCACTTCTAAATTCCCCGCAAACTCCACAAACTTGACTATAGACCCCTAATCACCTAGAGGGTTGAAATCAAATATGGAAGTTTAAAGGATGAGTTCCTATAGGACTCTTTGGCCTTAGATCGCCCACAGGTGGCTCGGTCGCAGTGAAGGGGCCGACATACACTACACTTACACACTACATTTCCACACACTTCCTAAAACCACACCCATACCCAACTTGACCTCCCGACTCATGTAGGTGATTCACATGGATGGTCCTTAACCCCTAAGCCCTCGGCTAAGAGGGTTAGGAACAACATAGTGAATGCCTCAAATGAGTCCTTTCATGGCTCATATGGGCTTGAAATGGCTTCATGGCTCAACCAAAATGATTTCACCCCACCCAAATTCACCCAATCTTCAATTTCCCAAATTTTCAATTTTTGACTCCTGGGACCCTACACCTACTAAACCTACCCAAAACCCTTGAAATTACCCAAATTTTTTGCAAAATTTCCAAATTACCTAAAATTTTCCAAAATCAATCCCAAACACCTCCACATCACTCAAATTGACTATCCATACCCAAAAATACCAAAAATTCCAAAAATACCCCCCAATACCCTCCAAATACCCAAAATACCCTTCTTGGCCTAAAAATCTAAAAATTCAGAAAATTCCCAAAAAATTCCAGAAAATCCCAAATATTCCCAATTTCATTTTGTCCAACTACACCATGGGCCAATTTTGTCAATTTACCCTACTTTTGTCAAAACCCCCAAATTGACCCATTTTAACCCAAAGTGGACCCAATGTCAAACCAAACATACCCAATTGACCCCAATTTTGGTCCAATTCAATTCTAAACTTCAATTCAACATTCCCAATACCAATTTAGACCAAATCCAAGTCCAATTTGATTGACATTTGGATCCAATTTCACTTTGGGCCTTAAAGCCCAAATTTGGACCCATGACCCAAACTTAGCCCAAACTAACCCAATTCAACTCCAATTAACCCCAAATCTTTTCTAAACCTTCCTTAACATCCTCATAAACAAAACACTAACATGATTTGCCCAAGATTTTGACCCAAACCCCACTCAAATTCAACCCAAAATCAAAAAGCCCAATTTTGACCTAAACCCAAATCTAACCCAAATAGGCCCAAACCTCAAAATTAAAACCCAACCAAAGCCAAAACCTCTTTGAAACACTCCCATAAACATTTCTTAATATTTATTTTACATCAATTTCAACCCTAGCCCAACATTGGCCCAAGTTAGCCCAATTTGACCTACATTGGCCCATTCACCAAAAGAATTCAAATCCAACCCAATTCAAGTCCAAACTACCCCAAATTTGCTTCAAGTCACTCATGACACATCCATGAGCTAAACCCAATAATTATTTGGCCCAACCTCTTTACAAAATTTCATCCCAAAATCCATTTTAAAATTCAAGAGCCCACTTTCCTAATCCATCTTAAAAGCCCATCTAAAACCCTTTCAAAAAAGCCCAAAATTCTTCCAAGGCCCATATGACATTTCCCCTCATCATACTTTCAATTAAAATCATCCCTAAGTCCTAAATTCATCATCAAATAATTCCAAATCAAGCCTCATGCCAAATCACCCCTAAATACCAAAATTTTCCTTAAATCCATTTCCATGAAATTGACTTTACTTTTCCCAAGCCAAATGGAGCCATGGAGCCATGCATAAGCCATATGCAAGCCATGAGAGCCTCTTTACATGTCACCATGCCATTTTGGGCAAAAGGAGGAGGCTCTTTCCTTAACTCCTAAAGGTGGTTAACCACTTACATGATTCCACTAAACCATGCTTAAGCTCTAATTGTACTTGGATTGTGACTTGACCCCACTAATCAAGCTGATCCAAATCACTTTCTCCTCGGCCTAAACCAGGCCTTGGGTGGTGCACCTAGCCCAAATGGGTGGGTTGACCCATTTAGGGTCCAAATCTAGCCATGCCCCATTCCACTTTGGATCAAAGCCTTTACACATGTCCATGGCCGATTGATTGCACAAACCTCCAGCCACGACCCACCCGACCTTGAGGGTGACCCATGCACAGCGGGCCGGCCACTGGGCCGCCGGAAAACACCATGGCCGAGAGCTCGCATGTGAGCCAACATTGAAATTCTCACTTGCTGAGCTGCCCCATCCCTAGTGGTCACCATGGCTGATCTTCTCCTCACGCAGAGCGGCTCGATCCCAAGCCCTAACTCTCCCCAGGAGGCCCCCCGCCCAGCTCTATTTAAACTCCACCCCTCTCGGCCATGAGGGGAGCCAAGCACAAACCTTGCCGAAACTCGCCAAAATTGTTCCAAACCCTTCACCATCCTTCGAGCGGTTGATCCCAGGTGTCAATTTGCCACTAATCCCCACCAACAGAGCCCAATTCTCAGCTGAAATTCCACCCAAAACCAGGACACTTTGCCACGATGAGCCAATCCTCAAATCGATCGGTCCTACACCTTCACCGGACCAAGAGGAGAAGTTTCCCACCGAAAGCCCCATCTCCGAGGCCACCCGGTTGCTCCAGGCCTCCGAAGCTTTGTGATCGAGCTGTGGTCACTTTCATAGCTAGGCAATTCACCGGACCGGGAGACTTCATCGCGGAGCTTCGCTGGGACCCGATCGAAGGTGCAACAACTCTCGGATTGAAGCCACACTTCTCCGAGCTAAGGTATGAGTTAACTATTCATCCCGAGCTTCCGGAGATTCTCCATTTCAAATGCCTTAGTTTCAATGCATGTTAGCCGTATAGATGTGTTCGTCTCTTCGAGACGAATCCATAGAAGCATAAGAACATGAAAATCCATTGAGAATCGAGTGAGATCTTAGGGATTTAGTGTGGACGGCTCTCGGGTGAGAACACTTGGGGACGATGAACGGATGCCGTCCATTCGATACACGCGCGCACGGACGGCCGGGATTGCGTCGGACCGAGGAGACGGTACGAGAACCGCGGGGCCCGGGCTGCCGACTCAGGTGGCGGCGTCGAATGGGAGCGCGACGCGTGTGCGTTCGGAGGCTGCCGAGGTTGACGCGGCGCCGCGTGGATAAATAGAAAATTAGGGTATTTTTCTATTTATTTAATTCCCTAAACTTCAAAAATTCATATCTACGTGTAGAAAAATCACAAAAATAAAATAAAAATACCTCTTGCTCGAGTGAACGAGAGGAGAATAATGTGGAAAAGAAATCATTTAATTTAATTAAGTATTTTATTTTTTATGATTTATTTACTCTCTGCATACATTTAATTCTCCATGCATGTATACAATTCACCATGGCATGAGACCATAGGGCTTTTGAAGCCTCTGAACTTGGGAACATTCCCTGAATTTTCCAAGGTCAGAGGCCATCTCTGTGAAAAGTTATTTATTTTTCAAATGCATGTTGCTTGTTTTGAGTATTTTAATTCCAAAAATTAGCATGTTGTGAAATAAATTCTAGAAATATTTGGTGATGTTCCTTATGACCAGAGAACTCTAGGAAAAATAGGACTTGAGTTAATTCACTCAGATTAACCCTAATTGGCTTAAACACCTAAAATAGGTCTTTAATTAATTAGAGTTAACCAGGCATCAAATTGACTTGAAATCAATTCTCCACTGACCTTTAGGATCAGAGGAATCCACCATAAAAATTTGAAGTCAATTGGACTTGGTTAGCCCCACTAATTGGGTTGATTAAGTCACTTAGCCATTTTAAACTTTAAAAATTCATAACTTTTAAAATATTTTTTAAAAATTCACCAAATTGGTTTTGGAGCCTCTCTGATATCAGGGGAATCTAAGAAAATTAAAATTTCAATTTTCTGAAAAAGTTGATTTTTAATAATATTTTAATATTTTTAATAATTAAAAAATAATAAAAATCACAAAAATAATAAAATTCACCAAAATGTCACATTTTGAATTTTAATCACTTAGGAACAAATCCCACATTTTTCCTAAGTCTATTTAGTGAGATATTAAATTTTAAAGCCCTAGGGTAATTTTAAAATTAAAAAAATGTATTTTCTAGCATTTTCACTAAAATAATGATTATAAATCATAGAAAAATCAGAAAATTGCAAAATTTGATTCTCTGGTTTCCTTGATATCAGAGAGATTTTTGAAAAATATAAAATCCATTTTTCAACATTTATCTTATTTTTAAATTAATTAACACTCCAAAACTCAAAATAATTATAATAAAAATAATATAATTCAAAAAATCACCAAAATTGGTCCAAGTGCTTCTCTGGTCATTAGGAATGTCCCCTAATTTTCTTAAGGACAGAAACTTTTCCCTTGGTCATGTTATCAAATTTTCCTTGAAAATCTCTATTTTCCACCAAAAATAATTATATAAATAAATTAAATACAGAAAAATCACATTTTCTCCTCTCATGTCTTTATTGACATATGAGTAAAGTCACATAAAAATTTCAAGTTCATTTGAGTTCAATTTAGTGAGTTATGAAATTATTAAGCTTAAAGGGTAAAATGGTAATTAAAATCTTTAATCCTTAATTAAAACTTTAGGTTTAATAAAAAATCAACAAGTAAAATATTTGATCCTAATCTGATTTGGATGATTGAAATTTAAATAATTAAAGGGTAGAAACCCATTAAATAATTTTAAAATGATTAAACTTTAATTAAATTATAGATTAAATTTGGAAGAATAATAAAATTGGAATTATTAAAATAAGGGATCTTTATTAGGAAGAGATTTATTCTTTAATTTAAAAATCCCTAAATTAATTATATCAACTAATACTCAATTTTTAATTAAAATGATAACTCAAATTTAAAATATTAAAAGACTTAATTTCAATTAAAATTAAAAATAAAGTAAATTAAAGATAAATTAAATTAAGATTAAATTTAAAAATTAAATTAAATTAAATTAAATAATTAAATTAAATTAAATTAAACAATTAAATTAAATTAATTAAAATTAAATTAAATTAAATCAAACAATTAAATTAAATTAAATTAAAATTAAATTAAATTAAATTAAACAATTAAATTAAATTAAATTAAATAATTAAAATTAAATTAAATTAAATTAAATAATTAAATTAAAGTTAAATCAAATCAAATTAATTAAACACCAAGTCAAATTAAATTGAACTATGTTAAACTAAATTAAAACTCAATTAAATTAAGTTAAATTAAATATAACATCACCTAAGACATAAAAGAAATTAAATATAAAACAACTTGAACACTATTCCAAATTTAAACTCTTTAACTTAAACCAAATCATTTGAATACTAACTTACCCTTGAAAGCTTTAGTTATTATAGCTCCTAAATAAAACATTAAATGAAGTGTCACTTCACTCATAGGATATTCAAATGTCCTAGTTCACTCGAGCAAATTAACAAGACTTGAAAACCTCGGACGATCGATTCATTTATATAATTAAATTCATTTGGACTTAAAACAATCCTGGAAATATTGAAAAGATGTTTAAGATTCTTCTTAAGCACTTCCTCGATATGATAGGATATTTATAAGAACAATTGGACTTAATTGTCCTTTGATGAAGAAAATCGTCCTCAAACAAAAACACAAAGAACCTAGACGTCATAGGAGTTGACTAGCTATAGGATTAGGAATTTGGTAGAAAACCATAACCTTTCCCCTAGCTTTACCTAGGAACTTGCTTAAATATTCTAATTGTGTTTTAAGTGCGGCTTGGGATGACGGGAAGACCCTCCAGGTACGCTTTTATTTTATTGCAATTTACTTTCTTGCAATTTACTTTATTGCAAATGCATTTTACTTTTCTTGCATGATAAAACAACTGTTGCATGAAAACCCACACCTTTAGGATAGTCCACTAAAACTAAAACCAAAACTAAGTTAAAAGTCATTGCAAGATAAAATTCACCGCCACAACATTTCAAAAGATAAAACAACTCAAAATTTAATCACAAACGAAGCACAAAACTACAATTGCAACTAAATTAAAACGTCTCGTTGGATGATCGGGAATACCTCGGATGATGTAACCTACGTGTTGCTAACGGGATTTCCACGCGTCTAAATGAAAGTGTGGAACTCATTCGGTTGAGTTTAGCAAATTCATCCGGACTAAGTGAATCCGATAAAAATAATGATGCCGGAAGGATGGAACCGTGGGATCTTAACCGGTGTCGTTATAATCAACTTTAAGATTTGTTTTAAATAAAACATAAAAAACACTTGGAAATTAAGATTTTCTCTAAACCAAAACACTTCTCTCATCCCACGATTTATGATTTCTAAAACTAAACCTCTGCAACAACAAGGAGCTTGGAGCATGGTGGGCAGCACGGTCATCGTCGTCAAGCAAAACTTAAACCTACTTCAACAAAATCTTCTTAGAATTAAAACAACAAAGCCATAGGATTTCGAGGTAGCTTGCCTAGTGCAACATAAATCCTCAACTCTTCGTTAGGCATTTGCATTGCAAATTAAGCCCTAACCGGTCTTAGGATTCCGAGGTAGTCGTCCGATACGACATAAACCCTCACATTTTCTAGTGCTATTTGTTTGATTTTATCATACAAATATAAGCCCTAATTAATTAAAATTGGCAAGATTGAAATACTAAATAAACATTAGGACTTTCCTAAATTCAAGCCAAATGATAGGATAGTCGGGAAATTATCGAAGTTCACTTCGAATCAGTGATTTCTCCTACCTTTCTTCCTTTGGATTCACAAAACAAAATGTTCCAAATTTGATCCATTCCCTATTGAAATTCCAAAATTCAATCTTTGAAAACCTTAAACTTTGAAATTCTTGAGAGCGAGAATCATTGATTATTATCGAGAGTTTTCTTAGGTGATTCCCGTCACTTAAGATGTAATTAACTATAGGGGCTTGCCCTTATAGGGAATTTTAAAGAACCCGAGTAATATAAACCTCGTTTAATGTTTTCATATTAAGCGAGGGAAACTTGTCGGCTTATAAAATTGGTTCACGGACCAAACGGATGTCACTAATCTTCTAGTTTATTTAATCAAGCCCCACCATCAAGCGGTGTGTCTATCCTTAGGGATAGGTACACGGTTTGTGGTGCGGTGCTCGTTTATATAAACTATTTGGGATGTGAGATCGGTTTAATCTCATATCTTAAAACCTTCAAATTTAAAATTATTTTCAAAATCAAATACTACTTTTCAAATTATTTATTTTAATTAAATTAAAAATTCGCCGACAGATTTCTGTTAGGCGACCCCTCTTCAAAATAAAACACGACCTAAAATAAAAAAAAAAAAAAAAAAAAAAAAAAAAGCCGCACGAGATTTACGGCGACTCACGTGGGGAATATTCCTCTCTCCATTATAATCAAATAATTCCGCTTTCAAAAATCGGTAGTGTATCCATGTCCCTAATGGATCAAACTACCCCTCTTTCCGTTGGAATACTATGTTCATTTCTATCTTGAACAAGTATAGCCAACATTCTCTCGGATTTAGGAGCCACTTGTTTAGACACCCCTAAACGGAGAGGTTCCGAGATCCTTTTACCTCATTTACGAGGTGGGGTGGACCCCCAATAGGTGTTAGTTTAGGAGTGATCCTTCGAGTCGGGAAGTCTTGCTTAAGACTTTCTTTTCCTTTACCGAATCGGTTTCCTTACCTTCTCTACACCTTTGAACGTTCCGTTCTAAATAAACAAACCCTCTAATAAATGATTCTTTTAACAAATGATTCTTTTTATAAATACATGAACAAAGAATGAGTTCGGACTCTTTTAATTCCTTTCTTTTCGTCCCGAAGAAAAGAAGCATAACTTGGGACCGACAACCGAATCTACCTTGCGAAATGGAAGCCCCGAAGCCGATTTTCTCCTTCACCAACGGACTGGACTTTGCTTCTATAAGGATGAACTGCCCGACAATGGGGTCATCCGATTTGGACAGGGGTTTGAAAACACGAACGTCAAGGTCACCGACGTCTCCCTCTTTGCACTGACGAACAAGGTATCTGAAGCTGAGGAACCACTGCTTGAGTTCAACCTTAGGTCGACCCGAGAGTTTCCTCCCCGCAAAGGGTCCCGACTAGGAGGAGTACTGCTCGTCCGTAGGAGGACTCGTTCTCACTACCCCCATCGGTCTAGTTGTTTACGCACCTACCCGACTTCGCCAAATCAAAGGGGAAAGAAATCCGGAACTATGGTAAACTCGTTGCACGTGGAGGGTACGGATCTTCCTGTAAGACCTTCGTCTTCGAAATCGGGTCTAGTTCGAAGATTCCGTCGCCGACAAAGACCCAAAGAAGAAATAGAAATAGAAGGATCGCCGGGAAGCCGTAGCTGCCGAGATTGCTTTCTCGGAGGAAATTCCGGAAGCCGCGGAATATACACCGTTGCCGGAATATACACCACTGCTCGACTACATACCACTTTTGGGAGGAAGCAGGTTCCATCCCCTCTCCGCCGCGAGAGGATGAGGAGAATGTTCGCAATATTGCTTGCCACATTACCTCGACCCGCATACTACAACGATAGCCGCAAGAAAAGAACTAGAACTACGCCGTTTGCTCGACTTGCAAACTTTGGTAGAAAAGCTAGCAAAGAAGGAAAAGCGCCCGTGTCGGAAATTCTACGAAGGATAGGACGGGTGCCGGTCGAATCCCGTCTTGGGCCCCGAGTAGAGCCCGTCGTCATGATAGAAAAGCCAAGCAAGAGAATGAAGGCTAGCCCGCTCGTCGTAGTATCGGGATTACGGATTAGGGAGGATACCACCTTCCGGCATTTGGCCGATGGACCATCCGGTCATGAGACCTTCTGTTGCTAGAAGGATGGTGTGGCGTCCCACTACGGGGCGATTGAGACCGAAACGAGCGGCCCGAGAGAGAAAGTCTCGCCGGGAGGCTGGAATGCGAAGAAAGTGCTACTTGCGATGAAGGGGACTCGTGAAAAAAGGACCCGGCAACCATCGCATGACAACCACAAAGATACACGAAAGCTCCGCTAGAAGATGCCATGGAAAAGTTGAGAACCGACATCCGACGGTTGGCGAAAGAAAGAGAAGAAAAGTTCGGAGATGAGATCGACTCATCGGAATTCATGGACAACGAATATGCGAGAAATCAACATGGTTGAGACACGAGCTTCATCATCTTCTCAAGGTGCTCCTGCGGCCGCAGAAGAGAGGAGCCGGAGCCGATGAAGAGACGGCTTCGGGAAAAGGACGACACGATCGCTCAAATGGCGAAGAGGATGGAAGAGATGGCCATAGCTCTAGCCACTCTCCAAAGTCAAGTACAACCACATAGAGAGACACCCCCAGAAGTCATTCACCTCGTAGACGGAGGGAAGGAAATTACATCCGTCAATGGGGATGACCAGACGAAAAAGATACAACACAAAGTATGATCCCCGAAAAGGATATCAAGAACTTGGTAGAACGAGCGAGTGCGAGAAGCCCTAGCACAATCGAAGAACGGGACATCTATTCGGACGGGTAGACCTTACCCGGAAGAATTCGACGCCGATCCAATACCCAAAGGGCTTCGTACCACCTCTCGTTTAAGACCTTCGACGGAACCGGGAACCCCCGACGGCATGTTGCACACTTTCGTGCCGGTTGTTGCAATGCCGGCGGGAGCGATGCGCTACTCTTCCGACGGTTTGTTAGCGATCCGTCGGGGATCGCCTTCGGCCGGTATGCGGAATTACCCAACGGATCCAGTAAAGACATTCTCGAGCTAGAGAGCCTCTTCATTAAGCGATTTGCCGGAGCTCGGCACCACATCACTATAGGTGATTTAGTGGTAGAGAAACAAAGGCCGAATGAAACTCTAGTGGATTACATACTTCGATGGAGAAATTTAAGTATGAAGTGTGAACCACAATCGCAAGAACAACATGCGGTCGGCATCTTGCTTAAAAGCATTCACGGCCCGATAGCACTTCTCCTCGAGGGATTCACTATTAAGACTTTTGAGAAGTTGTTAAGCAAGGCCGGAAGCTTGCAAGAAGAGGCGAAGCAATTAAGTTTTGCCGACAAGACGGACAAGCGAAGCCGGTGAAGACCTTCGAAAAGAAATGCGGGATCGTTGCGGCAGTTGACAAAGGCAAACAACCGATGCAAATACCACCGGAACGGCCGCGAGCAACCACAACAAAATTACCGACAACCCCGGTCCAGGCTATCGGTCGTCTCCGCAGTATGAACAACCGTCTCGTCCGCAACGTACATTGAGGGAGCTTCTGAGCAGAGAATATCCGTTCAAAAATGAAGCAGTACCAAAGATGTTCCGTAGTTTAATGAAAACTCCAGATTTCCGGCTGCCAGAGCCCAAAAGACCAGAGGAAGTCAACAAGAAAGGTGATCCCAACTTTTGCCCCTACCATCGGATGCTTGGGCACAAGATAGAAGACTGCATTACCTTCAAAAGTTGGCTCAACGACAACCTTCGGAAAGGAAATATAACAATCCCGAAGGAGTACATGAAGGAACCCCGGAAAGGAGGTTCCGTCGATGTTATCTCAACCGATCCCGTCATTCCGATAGATCCCTATGCAACCGACGATGGATGAATTACCGCCTCGGACGAGATCTTCGAAGAAGATTTTAGACAACATCCGAACCGCTTCGGTGCGAGCTTCAATTCGAGTTCGAGACTCGTTAAGCCGGTACTATCACTTGCGATAGAAGAACCACCTCGACGGGAGACAATCGAAGAGAAGAAGAAAATTGACGAAGAAGAGGGGACCGAGATTCCTAAGGCTAGACTAGGGGCCGCTTATCCTAGGATAGTTGTTTCCGATTCGGGGGAAAAATCCTCGAACCTCCGATTTTGTATGATTATCTCGCTCACTTCGGTGGGATCATATAATGATAAGGGTGATGGCGTTGGCTACGTTTTGATCTGTTTCTAACGATTACGTAACTAGCGACAATCCGGGCGTCGATTTCGATACCAACAACAATTCTCGAATCATACATGATCTCGACGATCAAAATGACGAAGAAGGCATCCATCGAGGAGGCTACGAGAGTTCAACAAGCAACGGATCTATCTCGTGAGTTTCGAGGAGCTCCGGTTACGATAGAGTTAGAGCCTTCGGATTTGGAAGATAATCCGGAAGAGCCGGTCATTCCGATTCGGGAGGAGACACCGAGCAAACTCGATACTAGATTCGAAGAAATTATAGAAGTCGACCTAAGAAGTGGAAAAGTTCTACCTCCGAGAATGGGTCCAAAAGACAAAGGAAAGCGGTGGTTGTTCAAGAAGAACCAACCCCAGGCGGAAGAAATACCCATTCGAGAAGAAGCCGAGACGCAGGAGAACAAAGTGGACTACAACGTGCTAGCCCATCTTAGGAAACTACCGGCCAAGCGAGCATCTACGATGCTCTCATCTTATCAAAGGAGATGAGAGAAGCTTTGATCAAGGCCTTACTTGATCCGGAAATTTGCTTAGCTCAAATGGCCGGAGATTCCTTAGATGAGGTTTGCTCGTTAAAGGAACAGCGAGGTGTCACCTTCACAGACAATGACCTACTACTTGGGACGGCGAGATCACAACCGACCGTTGTACATTTCGAGTTACAATTGGGAAGTTTACGCTCTCCGGAGTATTGGTGGATCCGGGAGCATCAATCAATATAATGAGTCTTCAAACACTAGCATACTTGGAAATTGATGCTCGTGAGCTCGAGGCCGACAAAATGTTATTAAGAGGATTCGACCGGAAAGGAGAAAGAGCCCTCGGGTCAATAACGCTACCGATGAAGACCGGTGATTTAGCAAAGACAACCGCAAAATTTCATATAATCGATTCGAAACGTCGTTCAACGCTCTACTTAGGCCGACCATGGATACATGAAAACGGGATGGTACCATCATCTCTGCACCGGTGCATCGAAGTATTACGATGGAGGGGAACGAGTGCATCAAAGGAGACTTACAACCATTCTCCGTACATGAAATTGGAATCCATGAAGATGCCGCTTATTATGCACCGCCAAAGAAAACAATCTTCTCGAGAGATACCATAACAAATGAAGCAAAGAAAGTTCGGGACAACGAAGAACACGAAGTTCTAGTCCAACGAGTCACTCACCACTCCCTTCGGCGAGATGGTGAAGGTTTCTCCACGACTCGCATCCGAGGTCGAGGCCGGGGACGAGGCCGTGGTAGAGACACTAGGACGATTGGACGGAAGAAACCGGCCATCAATGTTGATTGGGAAGATAGTTACGAAGAGGAAAAAGAAATCAAGCAAGAAGCGGCAACAATAAGTCGAAAGAAGCCGCAATACGAAGATCTCCCTCGAAGATGAAAAGAACGAAGAATACAAATCGATGTACGAGAAGATTAACCACTACGTACATACTATGACCCTAACTCCGATCCATTCTAATAAGATCGAGGGTATGGAGGTCAAAGAGGTACGTAGTGACGGTGCAAAGCCGATCAAATTCTACCGTGGTGCTTCTTCCTCCAAAGCTGAAAATAATGTACAATTCGAAGATGTCACTTCATCGGAATTAATGGAATTACCTTTTGAGTGGTACTCTCCCTGTGTTCAAAATTTAATTCAACGTGGTTTCTTACCTCGACAATGGACAAAAGGCCAATCACAACATTTTGAAAAGTTATGGAATAACTCCGGCCGTCCTCGATTCGAAGTATGGACTCGGATTCGGCACGGTAGGGTCGGTTGACGATGCGGAATTTTGCTTGGTTGTCACTTGCAAGTCCAATGAAAACTGCATGGAAACTACGGACGAACTCGAAGATTTACAAATTGGAGACGCTCCACCGAATTCGAAGAAGAAATTAAATCCACAATAGATGAATTAATGGAAGTTAACTTAGGTACTAGCGAAGAGCCTAGACCTACCTTTGTTAGCTCCTTACTCGACAAAGAAGACTCCGAAGAAATAATCAAATTGTTAATGGAATTTAAGGATCTGTTTTGCTTGGAACTACGATGAAATGCCGGGATTAGCTCCGAGAGGTTGCGGTCCATAAGCTAGGAGTAGATCCTACTACGTCCGGTCGGACGAGGTCCCGGAAGAATGCGTCTAGAAATCGAACAACAAGTCATAGCCGAAGTTAAAAAGCTAATAGACGCTAAATTTGTCCGTGAAGAACAATACCCGACTTGGCTAGCCAACGTGGTGCCGATCGAGAAGAAGAATGGTCGAATCGGAATTTGTGTGGACTTCGAGAGATTTAAACAAGGCATGTCCAAAAGATGAATTCCCTCTACCAATTCCGGAGCGATGATCGATATTGCTTCGACACATGAAATATTCTCATTCATGGATGGATCTTCGGGATACAACCGAGATAAAAATGGCTCCGAGAAGATGAAAAGCTTACGGCATTCGAACGCCGATCGGAGTATTTTGCTACACGGTGATGCCATTTGGACTCGAAGAACGCGAGAGCGACCTACCAAAGAGCAATGACAAGAATTTTTGATGATCTCATCCACAATCAAGTCGAGTGCTACGTGGACGATGTCGTCATCAAAAGCAAAGTAAAGGAAAACCACTGTATGATTTGAGAATTGTTTTCGAACGATTAAGACAATTTAACCTTAAGATGAATCCCTTAAAATGCGCCTTCGGGAAATTCTTAGGATTCGTTGTCCGACATCGTGGAATTGAAATCGACCCGGAGAAGATTAAAGCCATCTTAGAAATGCCGCCTCCCAAAACCTTAAAACAACTACGATCTTTTCAAGGGAAGCTGGCATATCTTCGACGCTTTATCTCGAACACTGTCGGAGTAGGTGTCGGCCTTTCTCGGCACTAGTTAAAAAGGACGCCAAATTTATTTGGGAAGAGAAATGCCGGAAGGCCTTCGAAGACATTAAACAATATTTAATGACACCTCCTGTCTTAGCGGCCCCGAGTCTCGGGTAGACCGTGATACTTTACACCGCGGCTCTAGACGACTCCTCGGAGCACTGTTAGCCGAGTCGATGATGAGGGTAAAGAAAATGCTCTTTACTACTTAAGCCGTCGTTTACTTCCGACGGAGGTAAGGTATCCCGCAATTGAAAAGCATTGTTTGGCCACGATCTTCGCCGCTCAAAAGCTCGGGCATTACATGCTTTCTCATAAGGTCAACCTGATCTCGAAGTTTAATCCATTGCAATACTTGATGACTCGTCCGACACTTTCCGAGCGGACTTGCCGGATGGTCGATGATATTATTGCAATTCGATATAACTTTCGTGCCTCTGCGTGCCGTAAAGGGACAAGTCTTAGCGGACTTCCTCGCGGCACACCCTTTACCGGCCGAATCTCCTCTCGATGATGATCCGCCGGATGAACAAATAATGAGCCTAGAAGACCACGATGATCGACGTTGGGAATTGTATTTCGACGGAGCATCTTCGGCACACAAAGACGAAGAATCGCAAGTGATAGTGCCCGGTAAGGCGGGAATCGGGCTAATCTTTATAACACGGAGCGGGGGATGTTAAGATACTCCTACCACTTGACGAACCGTGTACAAACAACGAAGCGAGAATACGAAGCCCTCATAACGGGATTGGAATTAACCATTCGAATGGGGGTAACGGACATCAACATCTACGGGGATTCACGGTTAATCATTCAACGGATCGCAGGACAATACGGAATTTTTAAACCAAGACTCGAACAGTACTTCCGAGTATGCCATACGATTGTTGGAACGGATTCCAAATGTGACAATCTACAAAATTCCTAGAAAAGAGAATGCTTTAGCGGATGCTTTAGCCGTCTCGCAAAAGAATTTGCTCGTTTGCAAGATGAATCGGTGGAAGTGTCGGTTCACGGACGTCGGGTCCTATCACGGCTTGACATAGACATGATACACAAATCGAAGAAGAAAAAGAATCGGTTGCGGCGGTGACGGAAAACACGGAAGATTGGCGACGGCCATTGATGAGGCTACACTGCAAACGGGAAAGCTACCGGACGATAGGTCGGCTGGCCCATCGGATCGAAAAGAACTGCGTCTACGCATTAATAAACAACACATTATACGGAAGGTCTTTTGATCAAATGTGGCTAAGGTGCCTAGCGGGTCCGAGGCCGTGAAATTGTTAAAGAGGTGCATTCGGGACTCCGTGGCGCTCACCGGTCGGGTCCAAAGATGAAAATGAAAATTAAAAGACTAGGGTACTACGGCCCTCGATGATGACCGAGCGCATGAAAATCGCCAAGGCGTCACCAATGCCGAGTGCACGGAGTGGTTCTACACCAACCTCCAAATGTGTTACACCCGACAATTGCGTCGTGGCCATTTGAATGTTGGGGCACGGATATAGTGGGTCCGATAGAACCACCATCTTCGAAAGGACATCGTTTCATTCTTGCGGCTACGGATTACTTTTCCAAGTGGGCGAAGCGGTTCCACTTAGAGAAGTGAAAGCACACCACGTGCTACGGTTTTTCAAGAACCAAGTTGTCTACCGTTTCGGAGTGCCGCGCGGGATCATCTCGGATAATGGGTCGGCATTCGAAGCACACAAATCAACAATTTTGTCGGGAGACACGGAATCGGCGGCGATACTCGACAATTTACTACCCAAGAGCAAACGGCCTCGGCGAGGCTTTTAATAAAACTCTCGTTCAAATCTTAAAGAAAACCTTGGACGATAATAAGAGAAATTGGCACGAGAAATTGTTAGAAGCCTTATGGGCCTACCGGACAACCTTCGGAACTCCTACTCGAAGCTACACCTTACGCTCTGGTGTATGGGTCCGAGGCGGTGTTACCTTTAGAGGTTCGGCTTCCTTCACTCGGAATTGCGATTTGCAAACAAGATCACGACGAAGAAAACGCCGGACTACGACTCGAAGAATTAGAAAGCTTGGAAGGGAAAAGACTTGCGGCACAACGAGATTTAGAACTATACCAAGCTAAGATGGTTCGAGCCCATGACAAGGCGGGTCCGCCCGAGAACCTTGAAAGTTGGTGACTTAGTTCTCGTTCTCGAGAGACTATTCTTGCACACCGCAAGATAGGAGGAAAATTTGAACCCACTTGGGAAGGACCGTTTGTGGTTGAAGCGGTATACTCGGGAGGTTCCTACCGGCTAGTGAATTGCCGGGGAGAACGACATATGCTTCCAATCAACGGACGATACTTGAAAAAATATTACGCTACTCGATGTTTCGAAGGAATGAATTCTTCATCCCTAAGAAACACGGGTGAAGTAATTACTTATGATTGGGTCCGAACCCAAAAATAATAAAATGTGCTAAAATAAATAAATGATAATAAAGTTTTCCTCGTTTTCTTCTCCAAATCAAGATCTCTTTCCGGATCTTATCCTACTTCATTCCTGTTAAATTCGAAAATATAAAAAAAAAAATCGAAAAATGACAAACACCAAGTTCACATGAACATTAAATAAACAACAAAATAAAATTTGAACCATTAAAAGATAAACGAAATCAACACAAATCTCGAAATTCAATCTTTCCAAATTCGAATCAAATTTCAATCTTTTCAAACTTCAAAATCAAATTCTATCCTTCCAAACTTCCAAATCGAACCTCGATCAAAATCTAAATCCAATCTCGATCAAGTTTCAAACTTGATCTTTCAAATTTCAAATCAAATCTTAAATCAAATTTCAATCGAGTTCAAACTCATCCTTCCAAATTTCCAAATTTCCAAATTCAATCTTTCCAGATTTCAAGTCTCAATCAAATCAAAATTCAAAACTTTTGAGTCGAGGATTTTACATCCAAGACTGCACTGCTTTAGGATTCTTTTCCTATTGCACTGAAATACATCAAATTCAAACCTTTTGGGTCGAGGATTTTACATCCAAGACTGCACTTGCTTAGGATTCTCTTCTATTGCCTTGAAATACATCAAAATTCAAAACTTTTGGGTCGAGGATTTTACATCAGACTGCCTTGCTTTAGGATTCTCTTCCTATTGCACTTCGAAATACATCAAAATTCAAAACTTTTGGGTCGAGGATTTTACATCCAAGACCGCATTGCTTTAGGATTCTCTTCCTATCGCATTGAAATACATCAAAATTCAAACTTTTGAGTCGAGGATTTTACATCCAAGTACCTTGCTTTAGGATTCTCTTCTATTGCCTTTGAAATACATCAAAATTCAAAACTTTTGGGTCGAGGATTTTACATCCAAGACTGCACTGCTTTAGGATTCTCTTCCTATTGCCTTGAAATACATCAAAATTCAAACTTTTGAGTCGAGGATTTTACATCCAAGCTGCCTTGCTTAGGATTCTCTTCCTCTTGCCTTGAAATACACCAAAATTCAAAACTTTTGAGTCGAGGATTTTACATCCAAGGCTGCACTTGCTTTAGGATTCTCTTCCTATTGCACTCTGAAATACATCAAAATTCAAACCTTTTGGGTCGAGGATTTTACATCCAAGACTGCACTGCTTTAGGATTCTCTTCCTATTGCACTGAAATACATCAAAATTTAACCTTTGGGTCGAGGATTTTACATCCGAGACTGCATTGCTTTAGGATCTTTTCCCTATCGCAATGAAATACATCACATCAAAATCAAACTCTTGAGGTTAAGGATTTTACATCCAACACCACTTTGCTCTGAGATATCTTCTCATTGCAACGATTCAATCTAATCAATTCAATTTTCTTTCGAGGTTGAAGATGTTACATCTAAAACTTCGAATTCCAATTTTCATTTCAAATCAAATCCCTCAAATTAATTTTGACAAAACTTCGATCTAAATTGAAACTCCAAACTAAAATTTAAACTCACACATCAAAACATAAATTGAAACAAAATAAAATCTAAATCAAAATTCCCTCGGATCATGTGATTTGGGATTTACCTCCTTTTCCTTTCCCAGGCGAGAGTTCGAGAATCTCCGGTTCCGGAGATATACTTGACACTCCCCGGCGAAACTCTTCTACTTCGTCCTAAGTTCGTCACTTGGACATACGTGTTGGTTTTGTTGATCGCTTCGGTCAGCACCGATACGCGCGGTGTGCTCCGTCGACTCACCACACCTATTGGGAGTCCATTTGTTGACCTCATTTTTGATGAGGTCTTCCTTTTCTTCTTTTTAGTGCTTAGGATCTAGCCTTAGGCTTTTCCTTTGACTATCTTAGAGGACTAGAATTGGGACCCGCCTTTTAGAAATTCAAACCACTTCTAAATTCCCTGAAACTCCACGAACTCGACTATAGACCCCAATCGCACTAGAGGGTTGAAATCGAATATGGAAGTTTAAAGGATGAGTTCCTATAGGACTCTTTGGCCTTAGACCGCACCGGCGGCTCTGGTCGCAGTGAAGGGCCGACATACACTACACTTACACACTACATTTCCACACACTTCCTAAAACCACACTGTTGACCTCATTTTTGATGAGGTCTTCCCTTCTTCTTTTTTAGTGCTTAGGATCTAGCCTTAGGCTTTTCCTTTGACTATCTTAGAAGACTAGAATTGGGACCCGCCTTTTAGAAATTCAAACCACTTCTAAACTCCCTGCAAACTCCACAAATTTGACTATAGACCCCTAATCACCTAGAGGGTTGAAATCGAAATATGGAAGTTTAAAGGATGAGTTCTCATGGGATTCTTTGGCCTTAGGATCGCCACAGGTGGCACTGGTCGATGAAGGGGCGACTTACATTACACTTACACACTACATTTCCACACACTTCCTAAAACCACACCCATACCCAACTTAACCTCCGACTCATGTAGGTGATTCACATGGATGGTCCTTAACCCCTAAGCCCTTGGCTAAGAGGGTTAGGAACAACATAATGAATGCCTCGAATGAGTCCTTTCATGGCTCATATGGGCTTGAAATGGCTTCATGGCTCAACCAAAATGATTTCACCCCACCCAAATTCACCCGATCTTCAATTTCCCAAATTTTCAATTTTTGACCCCAGGGACCCTACACCTACTAAACCTACCCGAAACCGCTGAATTACCCAAATTTTTGCAAAATCTCCGAATTACCTAAAATTTTCCAAAATCAATCCCAAACACCTCCACATCACTCAAATTGATCATCCATACCCAAAAATACCAAAAATTCCAAGAAAACCCCCCAATACCCTCCAAATACCCAAAATACCCTTCTTGGCCTAAAAATCCAAAAATTCAGAAAATTCCCAGAAAATTCCAGAAAATCCCAAATATTCCCAATTTCATTTTGTCCAACTACACCATGGGCCAATTTTGTCAATTTACCCTACTTTTGTCAAAACCCCCAAATTGACCCATTTTAACCCGAAAGTGGACCCAATGTCAAACCAAACATACCCAATTGACCCCAATTTTGGTCCAATTCAATTCTAAACTTCAATTCAACATTCCCAATACCAATTTAGACCAAATCCAAGTCCAATTTGATTGACATTTGGATCCAATTTCACTTTGGGCCTTAAAGCCCAAATTTGGACCCATGACCCAAACTTAGCCCAAACTAACCCAATTCAACTCCAATTAACCCCAAATCTTTTCTAAACCTTCCTTAACATCCTCATAAACAAAACACTAACATGATTTGCCCAAGATTTTGACCCAAACCCCACTCAAATTCAACCCAAAATCAAAAAGCCCAATTTTGACCTAAACCCAAATCTAACCCAAATAGGCCCAAACCTCAAAATTAAAACCCAACCAAAGCCAAAACCTCTTTGAAACATTCCCATAAACATTTCCTAATATTTATTTTACATCAATTTCAATCCTAGCCCAACATTGGCCCAAGTTAGCCCAATTTGACCTACATTGGCCCATTCACCAAAAGAATTCGAATCCAACCCAATTCAAGTCCAAACTACCCCAAATTTGCTTCAAGTCACTCATGACACATCCATGAGCTAAACCCAATAATTATTTGGCCCAACCTCTTTACAAAATTTCATCCCAAAATCCATTTTAAAATTCAAGAGCCCACTTTCCTAATCCATCTTAAAAGCCCATCTAAAACCCTTTCAAAAAAGCCCAAAATTCTTCCAAGGCCCATATGACATTTCCCCTCATCATACTTTCAATTAAAATCATCCCTAAGTCCTAAATTCATCATCAAATAATTCCAAATCAAGCCTCATGCCAAATCACCCCTAAATACCAAAATTTTCCTTAAATCCATTTCCATGAAATTGACTTTACTTTTCCCAAGCCAAATGGAGCCATGGAGCCATGCATAAGCCATATGCAAGCCATAAGAGCCTCTTTACATGTCACCATGCCATTTTGGGCAAAAGGAGGAGGCTCTTTCCTTAATTCCTAAAGGTGATTAACCACTTCCATGTTTCCACTAAACCATGCTTAAGCCTAATTGTGCTTGGATGGTGACTTGACCCTACTGATTATGCTGAGCCAAATCACTTTTCCCTCGAGCCAAAACCGAGGCCTTGGGTGGTGCACCTAGCCCGAATGGGTGGGTTGACCCATTTAGGTTCAAATCTAGCCATGCCCCATTCCACTTTGGATCAAAGCCTTTACACATGTCCATGGCCGATTGATTGCACAAACCTCCAGCCACGACCCACTGACCTTGAGGGTGACCCATGCACGGCCGGCCGGCCATCGGGCCGCCGGAAAACACCATGGCCGAGAGCTCGCATGTGAGCCAACATTGAAATTCTCACTTGCTGAGTCGCCCCATCCCAGTGGTCACCATGGCTGATCTTCTCCTCACCGAAGCAGCCGATCCCAAGCCCTAACTCCCACGGGAGGCCTTCCACCCTCTCCTGATTTAAACCCCTCACCCTCTCGGCCAAAGGAGAGCCAAGCACAAACCCTGCCGAAACTGCGCCAAAATTGTTCCAAACCCTTCACCATCCTTAGAGCGGTTGATCCCAGGTGTCGATTTGCCCTAATCCCCATCGACGAGCCCGATTTCTCGGCGAAATTCCACCCAAAACCAGGACACTTTGCCACGGTGAGCCAATCCTCGAATTGGCTGGTCCTACACCTTCACTTGGACCAAGAGGAGAAGTTTCCCACCGAAAGCCCCATCTCCGGAGCCACCCGGTTGCTCCGGCCTCCAAGCTTTGTGATCGGCTGTGGTCACTTTCATAGCTAGGCGATTCACCGGACCGGGAGACTTCATCGCGGAGCTTGTTCGGGACCCGATCGAAGGTGCAACAACTCTCGGATTGAAGCCACACTTCTACGAGCTAAGGTATGAGTTAACTATTCATCCCGGAGCTTCGGAGATTCTCCATTTCAAATGCCTTAGTTTCAATACATGTTAGCCGTATAGATGTGTTCGTCTCTTCGAAGACGAATCCATAGAAACATAAGAACATGAAAATCCATTGAGAATCGAGTGAGATCTTAGGGATTTAGTGTGGACGGCTCTCGGGTGAGAACACTTGGGGACGATGAACGGATGCGCGTCCATTCGATACACGCGCGCACGGACGGCGGGATTGCGTCGGACCGGGAGACGGTACGAGAACCGCGGGGCCGGGGCTGCCGACTCAGATGGCGGCGTCGAATGGGAGCGCGACACGCGGCGTTTCGGAGTTGCCGAGGTTGACGCGGCGCCGCGTGGATAAATAGAAAATTAGGGTATTTTTCTATTTATTTAATTCCCTAAACTTCAAAAATTCATATCTCTGTGTAGAAAAATCACAAAAATAAAATAAAAATACCCTCTTGCTCGGTGAACGAGAGGAGAATAATGTGGAAAAGAAATCATTTAATTTAATTAAGTATTTTATTTTTTATGATTTATTTACTCTCTGCATACATTTAATTCTCCATGCATGTATACAATTCACCATGGCATGAGACCATAGGAGCTTTGAAGCCTCTGAACTTGGGAACATTCCCTGAATTTTCCAAGGTCGGAGGCCATCTCTGTGAAAAGTTATTTATTTTTCAAATGCATGTTGCTGTTTTGAGTATTTTAATTCCAAAAATTAGCATGTTGTGAAATAAATTCTAGAAATATTTGGTGATGTTCCTTATGACCAGAGAACTCTAGGAAAAATAGGACTTGAGTTAATTCACTCAGATTAACCCTAATTGGCTTAAACACCTAAAATAGGTCTTTAATTAATTAGAGTTAACCAGGCATCAAATTGACTTGAAATCAATTCTCCACTGACCTTTAGGATCAGAGGAATCCACCATAAAAATTTGAAGTCAATTGGACTTGGTTAGCCCCACTAATTGGGTTGATTAAGCTAACTTAGCCATTTTAAACTTTAAAAATTCATAACTTTTAAAATATTTTTTTAAAATTCACCAAATTGGTTTTGGAGCCTCTCTGATATCAGGGGAACCCAAGAAAATTAAAATTTCAATTTTCTAAAAAAGTTGATTTTTAATAATATTTTAATATTTTTAATAATTAAAAAATAATAAAAATCACAAAAATAATAAAATTCACCAAAATGTCACATTTTGAATTTTAATCGCTTAGGAACAAATCCCACATTTTTCCTAAGTCTATTTAGTGAGATATTAAATTTTAAAGCCCTAGGGTAATTTTAAAATTAAAAAAAATGTATTTTCTAGCATTTTCACTAAAATAATTATTATAAATCATAGAAAAATCAGAAAATTGCAAAATTTGTTTCTCTGGTTTCCTTGATATCAGAGAGATTTTTGAAAAATATAAAATCCATTTTTCAACATTTATCTTATTTTTAAATTAATTAACACTCCAAAACTCAAAATAATTATAATAAATAATAATATAATTCAAAAAATCACCAAAATTGGTCCAAGTGCTTCTCTGGTCATTAGGAATGTCCCCTAATTTTCTTAAGGACAGAAACTTTTCCCTTGGTCATGTTATCAAATTTTCCTTGAAAATCTCTATTTTCCACCAAAAATAATTATATAAATAAATTAAATACAGAAAAATCACATTTTCTCCTCTCATGTCTTTATTGACATATGAGTAAAGTCACATAAAAATTTCAAGTTCATTTGAGTTCAATTTAGTGAGTTATGAAATTATTAAGCTTAAAGGGTAAAATGGTAATTAAAATCTTTAATCCTTAATTAAAACTTTAGGTTTAATAAAAAATCAACAAGTAAAATATTTGATCCTAATCTGATTTGGATGATTGAAATTTAAATAATTAAAGGGTAGAAACCCATTAAATAATTTTAAAATGATTAAACTTTAATTAAATAATAGATTAAATTTGGAAGAATAATAAAATTGGAATTATTAAAATAAGGGATCTTTATTAGGAAGAGATTTATTCTTTAATTTAAAAAATCCCTAAATTAATTATATCAACTAATACTCAATTTTTAATTAAAATGATAACTCAAATTTAAAATATTAAAAGACTTAATTTCAATTAAAATTAAAAATAAAGTAAATTAAAGATAAATTAAATTAAGATTAAATTTAAAAATTAAATTAAATTAATTAAAATTAAATTAAATTAAATTAAAAAATTAAATTAAATTAAATAATTAAATTAAATTAAATTAAATTAAATTAAATTAAATAATTAAATTAAATTAAATTAAATCAAATTAATTAAACATCAAATCAAATTAAATTAAATTAAACTAAATATAAAGCAACTTGAACAACTATTCCAAATTTAAACCCTTTAACTTAAATCAAATCATTTGAATACTAATTTACCCTTGAAAGCTTTGATTATTGTAACTCCTAAATGAAACATTAAATGGAGTGTTACTTCACTCATAGGATATTCGAATGTCCTAGTTCGACGAGCGAGTTAACAAGACTTGAAAACCTCGGACGATCGATTCATTTATATAATTAAATTCATTTGGACTTAAAACAATCCTAGAAATATTGAAAAGATGTTTAAGATCCTTCTTAAGCACTTTCTCGATATGATAGGATATTTATAAGAACGATTGAATTTGATTATTCTTTGATGAAGAAAATCGTCCTTAAACCAAAACACAAAGAACTCAGACGTCATAGGAAATGACTAGATTATAGGATTAGGAATTTGGTAGAAAACCATAACCTTTCCCTTAGCTTTACCTAGGAACTTGTTTAAATATTCTAATTGTGTTTTAAGTGCGGCTTGGGATGACGGGAAGACCCTCCGGGTACTCTTTTATTTTATTGCGATTTACTTTCTTGCAATTTACATTATTGCAATTTACTTTGTTGCAATCTGCGTTTATTTTTCTTGCATGATAAAACAAGCTGTTGCATGAAAACTCACACCTTTAGGATAGCCCCCTAAAACTGAAACCAAAACTAAGTTAAAAGTCATTGCGAGATAAAATTCACTGCCACGACATTTCAAAATATAAAACAACTCGAAAATTTAATCACAAACGGAACACAAAACTACAATTGCGACTAAATTAAAACGTCCTGTTGGATGATCGGGAATACCTCGGATGATGTAACCTACGTGTTGCTAACGGGATTTCCCGCGGTGCTAAATGAAAGTGTGGAACTCATTCGAGTTGAGTTTAGCAAATTCATCCGGACTAAGTGAATCCGATAAAAATAATGATGCGGAAGGATGGAGCCAGTGGGATCTTAACCGGTGTCGTTATAATCAACTTTAAGATTTGTTTTAATCAAAATACAAAACACTTGGAAATTAAGACCCCTCTAAACCAAAACACTTTTCTCATCCCACGATTTATGATTTCTAAAACTAAACCTCTGCTAACAACAAGGAGCTTGGAGTATGGTGGGCGGCACGACCATCGTCATCGGCAAAACTCGAGTCTACTTCAGCAAAACTCTTCTTAGAATTAAAACAACAAAGCCGTAGGATTTCGAGGTAGCTTGTCCAGTGCAGCATAAATCCTCGAACTCTTCGTTAGGCATTTGCATTGCAAATTAAGCCCTAACCGGTCTTAGGATTCCGAGGTAGTCGTCCGATACGACATAAACCCTCACATTTTCTAGAGCTATTTGTTTGATTTTATCATACAAATATAAGCCCTAATTAATTAAAATTGAGCAAGATTGAAATACTAAATAAACATTAGGACTTTCCTAAATTCGAGCGAAACGATAGGATAGTCGGGAAATTATCGAAGTTCACTTCGAATCGGTGATTTCTCCTACCTTTCTTCCTTTGGATTCACAAAACAAAATGTTCCAAAAATTTGATCCATTCCCTATTGAAACTTGAAAATTCAATCTTTGAAAACCTTAAACTTTGAAATTCTTGAGAGCGAGAATCATTGATTATTATCGAGAGTTTTCTTAGGTGATTCCCGTCACTTAAGATGTAATTAACTATAGGGGCTTGCCCTTATAGGGAATTTTAAAGAACCCGAGTAATATAAACCCTGTTTAATGTTTTTATATTAAGCAGGGGAAACTTGTCGGTTTATAAAATTGGTTCGCAGACCAAACGGATGTCACAAATCTTCTAGTTTATTTAATCGAGCCCCACCATCAAGCAGTGTGTCTATCCTTAGGGATAGATACACGGTTTGTGGTGTGGTATTCGTTTATATAAACTATTTGGGATGTGAGATCGGTTTGATTTCATATCTTAAAATTTTTCGAACTTAAAATTATTTTCAAAATCAAATACTACTTTTCGATTTATTTATTTAAACTAAATTAAAAATTTGCCGACAACTTACGTTAGGCGACCACTTTTCAAAATAAAACACACGACCTAAAAATATGCCGGCAATTTACGGCGACTCCGTCGAGGACGATTCCTCTCTCAATTATAATCGGATAATCTCGCTTTCGAAAATCGGTAGTGCATCCATGTCCTTAGTGGATCAAACTACCCTTCTTTCCGTTGGAATACTATGTTCATTTCTATCTTGAATAAGTATAGCCAACATTCTCTCGGATTTAGGAGCCACTTGTTTAGACACCCCTAAGCAGAGAGGTTCCGAGATCCTTTTACCTCATTTTTGAGGTGGGGTGGACCCTGATAGGTGTTAGTTTAGGAATGATCCTTTGAGTCGAGAAGTCTTGCTTAAGACTCTCTTTTCCTTTCCAACTCCGAATCGGATTCCTTACCTTCTCTACACCTTTGAACATTCCGTTCTAAATAAACAAACCCTCTAATAAGTGATTCTTTTAATAAATGATTCCTTCTTATAAATACATAAACAAGAATGAGTTCGGACTCTTTTTCAATTCCTTTCTTTTCGTCCTAAAGAAAAGAAGCATAACTTAGGATCGACGACCGAGAATCTACCTGCGAAATGGAAGCCCCGAAGCTGATTTTCTCCTTCACCAACGGATCGGACTTCGGCATGCATAAGGATGAGCTGCCCAGACAATGGGGTCATCCGGTTGGACGAGGATTTGAAAACTACGAACGTCGAGGTCACCGACGTCTCCCTCTTTGCAGCGACAAACAAGGTATCCGAAGCGAGGAGCCATCGCTGGAGTTCGACCTTAGGTCGACCCGAGAGTTTCCTCCCTGCGAAAGGGTCCCGACTAGGAGAATCTTCTTGTCCGCGGGAGGAGCGTTCTCACTACCCCAGCTGGTCTAGTTGTTTCGCACCTACCCGGACTTCGCCAAATCGAAGGGGAAAGGAATCCGGAACTATGATAAAGCACGTTGCGAGTGGAGGGTACGGATCTTCATGTAAGACCTTCGTCTTCGAAATCGGGTCCGGTTCGAAGATTCCTTCGGCGACGAAGACCCAGAAGAAATAGAAATAGAAGGATCGCCGGGGAAGCCGAAGCTGCTGAGATTGCCTTCTGGAGGAAATTCCGGAGTTGTCGAGAATATACACGCTACCGAATATACACCTTTGCCGACTACATACCACTTTTGGGAGGAAGCGGGTTCCATCCCTCTCCGCCGCGAGAGGATGAAGAGAATGTTCGAAAGATTGCTTTGCCACATTACCACGGCCCGCATACTACAACGATAGCCGCAAGAAAAGAACCGGAACTACGCCGTTTGCTCGGCTGCAAACTTTGGTAGAAAAGCTAGCGAGGAAGGAAAAGCGCCGTGTCGGAAATTCTACGAAGGATAGGACGGGTACCGGCCAAATCCCGTCTTGGGCCTCGAGTAGAACCGCCGTCATGATAGAAAAGCCGAGCAAGAGAATGAAGGCTAGCCCGCTGTCGTAGTATCGGGGTTACGGATTAGGGAGGATACCACCTTCCGGCATTTGGCAGATAGACCATCCGGTCATAGACCTTCTCGCTTGCTAGAAGGATGGTGTGGCGTCCCACTACGGGGCGATTGAGAGCGAAACGACGGCCGAGAAGAAAGTCTCGCCGGGAGGCTTGAATCCGAAGAAAGTGCTCTTGCGATGAAGGGGACTCGTGAAAAAAGGACCGGCAACCATCGCATGACAACCACAAAGATACACGAAAGCTCCGCTAGAAGATGCCATGGAAAAGTTGAGAACCGACATCCGACGGTTGGCAAAAGAAAGAGAAGAAAAGTTCGGAGATGAGATCGACTCATCGGAATTCATGGACAACGAATATGCGAGAAATCAACATGGTTGAGACACGAGCTTCATCATCTTCTCGAGGTGCTCCTGCGACCGCGAAAGAGAGGAGCCGGAGCGATGAAGAGACGGCTTCGGGAAAAGGACGACACGATCGCTCGAATGGCGAGAGGATGGAAGAGATGGCCATAGCTCTAGCCACTCTCCAAAGTCGAGTACAACCACATAGAGAGACACCCCCGGAAGTCATTCACATCGTAGACGGAGGGAAGGAAATTACATCCGTCGATGGGGATGACCAGTGAAAAAGGATACAACACGAAGTATGATCCACGAAAAGGATATCAAGAACTTGGTAGAACGGCGGAGTGCGAGAAGCCACTAGCACGATCGAAGAACGGGACATCTATTCGGACGGGTAGACCTTACCGGAAGAATTCGACGATGTCCGATACCCGAAAGGGCTTCGTACCACCTCCGTTTAAGACCTTCGACGGAAGCGGGAACCCCCGACGGCATGTTGCACACTTTCGTGCCGGTTGTTGCAATGCTGGCGGGAGCGATGCGTTACTCTTCAGACGGTTCGTCGGCGATCCGTCGGGAATCGCCTTCGGCGAGTATGCGGAACTGCCCGACGGTTCGGTGAAGACATTCTCGAGTTAGAGAGCCTCTTCATCGAGCGATTCGCCGGAGCTCGGCACCACATCACTATAGGTGATTTAGTGGTAGAGAAACAAAAGCCGAATGAAACTCTAGTGGATTACATACTTCGATGGAGAAACTTAAGCATGAAGTGTGAACCACAAGCTGCAAGAACAACATGCGGTCGGCATCTTGCTTAAAAGCATTCACGGCTCGATAGCACTTCTCCTCGAGGATTCACTTATTAAGACTTTTGAGAAGTTGTTAAGCAAGGCGGAAGCTTGCAAGAAGAGGCGAAGCAATTAAGTTTTGCTTAGACAAGACGGACAAGCGAAGCCGGTGAAGACTTTCGAAAAGAAATGCGGGGTCGTTGCGGCGGTTGACGAAGGCAAACAACGCGATGCAAATACCACCGAGACGGCCGCGGCAACCACAACAAAATTACCGGCAACCCCGGTCCGGCTATCGGTCGTCTCCGCGATATGAACAACCGTCTCGTCCGCAACGTACATTGAGGAGCTTCGAGCGAGAGAATATCCGTTCGAAAATGAAGCGAGTACCAAAGATGTTCCGTAGCTTAATGAAAACTCCAGATTTCCGAGCTGCCGGAGCCCGAAGACCGGAGGAAGTCAACAAGAAAGGTGATCCCGACTTTTGCCCCTACCATCGGATGCTTGGGCACAAGATAGAAGACGCATTACCTTGAAAAGTTGGCTCAACGACAACCTTCGGAAAGGAAATATAACAATCCCGAAGGAGTACATGAAGGAACCCCGAGAAGGAGGTTCCGTCGATGTTATCTCAGCCGATCCCGTCATTCAGATAGATCCCTATGCAGCCGACGATGGATGGACTACCGCACGGACGAGATCTTCGAAGAAGATTTTAGACAACATCCGAACCGCTTCGGTGCGAGCTTCGATTCGAGTTCGAGACATGTTAAGCCGGTACTTATCACTTGCGATGGAGGAACCACCTCGACGAGGAGACAATCGAAGAGAAGAAGAAAATTGACGAAGAAGAGGGGACCGAGATTCCTAAGGCTAGGCTAGGGGCTGCTTATCCTAGGATAGTTGTTTCCGATTCGGGGGAGAAATCTCTCGAACCTCTGATTTTGTATGATTATCTGCTCACTTCGGTGGGATCATATAATGATAAGGGTGATGGCGTTGGCTACGTTTTGATCGTTTCTAACGATTACGTAACTAGCGACAATCCGGGCGTCGATTTCGATACCAACAACAATTCTCGAAATCATACATGATCTCGACGATCAAAATGACGAAGAAGGCATCCATCGAGGAGGCTACGAGAGTTCGACGAAGCAACGGATCTATCCGTGAGTTTCGAGGAGCTCCGGTTACGATAGAGTTAGAGCCTTCGATTTGGAAGATAATCCGGAAGAGCCGAGTCATTCCGATTCGGGAAGAGACACCGACAAACTCGACACTAGATTCGAAGAAATTACGAAGTCGACCTAAGAAGTGGAAAAGTTCTACCTCCGAGAATGGGTCCGAAAGACAAAGGAAAGCGGGTGGTTGTTCGAGAAGAACCAGCCCGGCGGAATACATACCCGTTCGAGAAGAAGCCGAGACACGGGAGAACAAAGTGGACTACAACGTGCTAGCCCATCTTAGGAAACTACCGACGAAGCGAGCATTTACGATGCTCTCATCTTATCAAAGGAGATGAGGGAAGCTCGATCGAGGCCTTACTTGATCCGGAAATTTGCTTAGCTCGAATGGCCGGAGATTCCTTGGATGAGGTTTGCTCGTTAAAGGAACGACGAGGTGTTACCTTCACGGACAATGACCTACTTACTTGGGACGGCGGATCACGACCGACCAGTTGTACATTTCGATTACTGATTGGGAAGTTTACGCTCTCCGGAGTATTGGTGGATCCGGGAGCATCAATCGATATAATGAGTCTTCGAACACTAGCATACTTGGAAATTGATGCTCGTGAGCTCGAGGCCGACAAAATGTTATTAAGAGGATTCGACCGAGAAAGGAGAAAGAGCCCTCGGGTCGATAACGCTACCGATGAAGACCGGTGATTTAGCGAAGACAACCGCAAAATTTCATATAATCGATTCGAAACGTCGTTCAACGCTCTCTTGGGCCGACCATGGATACATGAAAACGGGATGGTACCATCATCTCTACATCGGTGCATCGAATATTACGATGGAGGGGAACGATTGCATCAAAGGAGACTTACAACCATTCTCCGTACATGAAATTGGAATCCATGAAGATGCGGCTTATTATGCACCGCCAAAGAAAACAATCTTCTCCGGAGACACCGTAACAAATAAAGCAAAGAAAGTTCGGGACAACGAAGAACACTGAAGTTCTAGTCCAACGATCACTCACCACTCCCTTCGGCGAGATGGTGAAGGTTTCTCCACGACTCGCATCCGAGGTCGAGGCGGGGACGAGGCCGTGGTAGAGACACTAGGACAATTGGACGGAAGAAACCGGCCATCAATGTTGATTGGGAAGATAGTTACGAAGAGGAAAAAGAAATCGAAGCAAGAAGCAGCAACAATAAGTCGAAAGAAGCCGCAATACAAGATCTCCCTCGAAGATGAAAAGAACGAAGATTACAAATCAATGTACGAGAAGATTAACCACTACGTACATACTATGACCCTAACTCCGATCCATTCTAATAAGATCGAGGGTATGGAGGTCGAAGAGGTACGTAGTGACGGTGCGAAGCCGATCAAATTCTACCGTGGTGCTTCTTCCTCCAAAGCTGAAAATAATGTACAATTCGAAGATGTCACTTCATCGGAATTAATGGAATTACCTTTTGAGTGGTACTCTCCATGTGTTCGAAATTTAATTCAACGTGGTTTCTTACCTCGACAATGGACAAGAGGCCGATCACAACATTTTGAAAAGTTATGGAATAACTCCGGTCGTCCTCCCGATTCAAAGTATGGACTCGGATTCGGCACGGTAGGGTCGGTTGACGATGCTGAATTTTGCTTAGTTGTCACTTGCAAGTCCAATGAAGCTGCATGGAAACTACGGACGAACTCGAAGATTTACAAATTGGAGACGCTCCACCGAATTCGAAGAAGAAATCAAATCTACGATAGATGAGTTAACGGAAGTTAACTTGGGTACTAGCGAAGAGCCTAGACCTACCTTTGTTAGCTCCTTACTCGATAAAGAAGACTCCGAAGAAATAATCAAGTTATTAATGGAATTTAAAGACTTGTTTTGCTTGGAGCTACGATGAAATGCCGGGATTAGCTCCGAGAGGTTGCGGTCAGCAAGCTAGGAGTGGATCTGCTACTGATTCCGGTCGGACGAGGTCCCGGAAGAATGCGTTTAGAAATCGAACAACAAGTCATAGCCGAAGTTAAAAAGCTAATAAACGCTAAATTTGTCGCGTGAAGAACAATACCCGACTCGGCTAGCCAACGTAGTGCCGGTCGGAAAGAAGAATGGTCGGATCGGAATTTGTGTGGACTTCGAGAGATTTAAACAAGGCATGTCGAAAAGATGAATTCCCTCTACCGATTCCAGGCCGATGATCGATATTGCTTCGACACATGAAATATTCTCATTCATGGATGGATCTTCGGGATACAACCGGATAAAAATGGCTCCGAGAAGATGAAAAGCTTACGGCATTCGAACGCCGATCGGAGTATTTTGCTACACGGTGATGCCATTCGGACCGAAGAACGCAGGAGCGACTTACCAAAGAGCAATGACAAGAATTTTTGATGATCTCATCCACAATCAAGTCGAGTGCTACGTGGACGATGTCGTCATCAAAAGCAAAGTAAAGGAAAACCACCTGTATGATTTGAGAATTGTTTTCGAACGATTAAGACAATTTAACCTTAAGATGAATCCCTTAAAATGCGCCTTCGGCGTCACCTCCGGGAAATTCTTAGGATTCGTTGTCCGACATCGTGGAATTGAAATCGACCCGGAGAAGATTAAAGCCATCTTAGAAATGCCGCCTCCCAAAACCTTAAAACAACTACGATCTTTTCGAGGGAAGGCGGCATATCTTCGACGCTTTATCTCGAGCACTGTCGAGTAGGTGTCGGCCTTTCTCGGCACTAGTTAAAAAGGACGCCAAATTTATTTGGGAAGAGAAATGCCGAGAAGGCCTTCGAAGACATTAAACAATATTTAATGACACCTCCTGTCTTAGCGGCCCCGATCTCGGGTAGACCGGCGATACTTTACACCGCGGCTCTAGACGACTCCTTGGAGCCACTGTTAGCCAGAGTCGATGATGAGGGTAAAGAAAATGCTCTTTACTTACTTAAGCCGTCGTTTACTTCCGACGGAGGTAAGGTATCCCGCGATTGAAAAGCATTGTTTGGCCACGATCTTTGCGCGCTCAAAAGCTCGGGCACTACATGCTTTCTCACGAGGTCGACCTGATTTCGAAGTTTAATCCATTGCTGATACTTGATGACTCGTCCAACACTTTCCGGCGAGACTTGCCGGATGGTCGATGGTATTATTGCAATTCGATATAACTTTCGTGCCTCACGCGTGCCGTAAAGGGACAAGTCTTAGCGGACTTCCTCGCGGCACACCCTTTGCCGGCCGAATCTCCTCTCGATGATGATCGCAGGATGAACAAATAATGAGCCTAGAAGACCACGATGATCGACGTTGGGAATTGTATTTCGACGGAGCATCTTCGACACACAAAGACGAAGAATCGCAAGTGATAGTGCCGGTAAGGCGGGAATCGGGCTAATCTTTATAACACCGGAGCGGGGGATGTTAAGATACTCCTACCACTTGACGAACCGTGTACGAACAACGAAGCGAGAATACGAAGCCCTCATAACGGGATTGGAATTAACCATTCGGATGGGGATAACGAGACATCAACATCTACGGGGATTCACGGTTAATCATTCAACGGATCGTCGGACGATACGGAATTCTAAAGCCGAAGACTCGAACAATACTTCCGGTATGCCGTACGAGTTGTTGGAACGATTCCGAATGTAACGATCTACAAAATTCCTAGAAAAGAGAATGCTTTAGCGAGATGCTTTAGCCAGTCTCGCAAAAGAATTTGCTGTTTGCAAGATGAATCGGTGGAAGTGTCGGTTCACGGACGTCGGGTCCTATCGCGACTCGACATAGACACGGTACACAAATCGGCGAAAGAAAAAGAATCGGTTGCGGTAGTGACGAGAAAACACGGAAGATTGGCGACGGCCATTGATGGATTACACGCAAACGGGAAAGCTACCGGACGATAGGTCGGCGGCCATCGGATCGAAAAGAACTGCGTCTTACGCATTAATAAACAACACATTATACGGAAGGTCTTTTGATCGAAATGTGGCTAAGGTGCCTAAGCGGGTACGAGGCCCGTGAAATTGTTAAAGAGGTGCATTCGGGACTGCGTGGCGCTCACCGGTCGGGTCCGAAAATGAAGATGAAAATTAAAAGACTAGGGTACTACGGCCCTCGATGATGACCGAGCTGCATGAAAATCGCCAGGCGTCATCGATGCCGAGTGCACGGAGTGGTTCTACATCGACCTCCGAATGTGCTACACCCGACAATTGCGTCGTGGCCATTTGAATGTTGGGGCACGGATATAGTGGGTCCGATAGAACCACCATCTTCGAAAGGACATCGTTTCATTCTTGCGGCTACGGATTACTTTTCCGAGTGGGCGAGCGGTTCACTTAGAGAAGTGAAAGCACACCACGTGCTACGGTTTTCGAGAACCAAGTTGTCTACCGTTTCGGAGTGCCGCGCGAGATCATCTCGGATAATGGGTCGGCATTCGGAAGCACACAAATCAACAATTTTGTCGGGAGACACGGAATCGGCGGCGATACTCGACAATTTACTACCCGAGAGCAAACGGCCTCGGCGAGGCTTTTAATAAAACTCTCGTTCAAATCTTAAAGAAAACCTTGGACGATAATAAGAGAAATTGGCACGAGAAATTGTTAGAAGCCTTATGGGCCTACCGGACAACCTTCAGAACCCCTACTCGAAGCTACACCTTACGCTCGCGGTGTATGGGTCCGAGGCGGTGTTACCTTTAGAGGTTCGGCTTCCTTCACTCGGAATTGCGATTGCAAACAAGATCACGACGAAGAAAACGCCGGACTACGACTCGAAGAATTAGAAAGCTTGGAAGGGAAAAGACTTGCGGCGCAACGGAATTTAGAACTATACCAAGCTAAGATGGTTCGAAGCCCATGACAAGCTGGTCCGCCCGAGAACCTTCGAAGTTGGTGACTTAGTTCTCGTTCTCGAGACCTATTCTTGCACACCGCAAGATAGGAGGAAAATTTGAACCCACTTGGGAAGGACCGTTTGTGGTTGAAGCGAGTATACTCGGGAGGTTCCTACCGGCTAGTGAATTGCCGGGAGAACGACATATGCTTCCGATCGACGGACGATACTTGAAAAAATATTACGTTACCTAATGTTTCGAAGGAATGAATTCTTCATCCCTAAGAAACACGGGTGAAAGTAATTACTTGTGATTGGGTCCGAACCCAAAAATAATAAAATGTGCTAAGATAAATAAAATCATGATAATTAAGTTTTCCTTGTTTCCTTTTTCAAATCAAGATCTCTTTCCGGATCTTATCCTACTTCATTCTGTTAAATTTCAAAATATAAGAATAATAAAAAAATGTATCTTTAATAAACATTTTCTTAATGTTCTTGTTCTTAGTACGACCCACGATCCTTTTCCTTGTCTTTTCGCGGGGAAATGTCGAACGGGCGGTTGGTCTTGAACTTTAAGAATGGCGTAAGCCTTGCACTCGATGAAAAGAGGGTGAAAGATGGAGCGATAATCGAGATTGACTCGGATTTCGCACCGGCGGAGCCTACGATACGAGGAAAGTGAGCTGGGTCCCGGTTAGCGAGAAGAACTACCGGGCGAGACGAGTGATGAAAGTGGGTGGCCCAAGCCACCGATCCAACAACGAGAAAAGAAAAGCAAACACCGAAGAAGACAAGAAAATGAAGTCCGTGAGTCATCTACGGCGGAGGGCGGGCTTGTCGGCGCCGCGCCCGCGAGATGCAAGAAGTTCGGAGGGCTACTCTCACGGCCACGCAACGAAGAAATAAGAATCGCCGCATCACGTAAAATGTTAACAAAACTAGGCTGCGGACCAGTGCGACGAGACAGTGCTAATGCCGGCACTCACATTTCAAGGACACCGGTTCACGGGAACACGAAGAAAGGAGGCCGGCTCCTAGAATAACGAAAGAACCGGGGAAATCTCCGGAAGATCGGAAGAAGAAGGCTACCACGCCACCGGATAGAACCACCGGCGGTGCATGACCTTGTTGCAGAAGCAACCCGGGGGATGTCCGACGGGCATCATCCACGAGGAGCCGAGGTATGCGGGGGAACGTGAAGGGATTGAACCATATATCCCACAATACGTCACAAGGCCTCGCCATGCGAGATCATTCCGGAATACGAGTTGGAGAGGATGCGGAATGTTGAAAAGAAAACTTTCGAATACTTCGAGAGAATTAAAGGAAGAAGAATCAACATACTAGAAGGCCTCGAGCTACACACCGACGTATTCTCGGAGTATGAACAACGACAAATCGTGGAGCGTATCCAGAGATACGAAAAGAATGGGCCGAGCGAGGCCGCCGAGGAAAACACATACTCGGAACCCGGAGATGGATGCCGGGGAAAGGAAGAATCACGATACGATGCGGATCTTGCTACTAACTTTGCTGAAGACGGGAAGGGAAACCCACCGAGGATACTTCGTCATGGGCAAGTAGATCCGATGCCATTAGTTATCAAGAGAATGGTGAAAAGATTGATAACATGGAGGAATGCTGCCGACGATTGCATACCCAATAGCTGCATTATCAACATCTACAAACGGGGTGACTGCATACCCCCACATATTGATCACCACGACTTCGTCGGACCTTTACGCACGGTCTCTTTCTTGAATGAGTGCAACATCATGTTCGGATGCGACCTCCGGATAGCGAGGCCCGGGTGAGTTCAGAGGGCCGGTAAAGATACCTTTACCGGTGGGTTCCGTCATGATGCTTGCGAGGTAACGGAGCGAGATATCGCAAAGCATTGCATACCGGGGGTGCCGGTGGAGCGAATCTCGGTTACTTTCGGGAGGATGGACGACGGCAAAATACCTTACCATTTCCAGCCGGATCCGAGCTAGAGAACCTCCGGCCTTACGAGCCGTGAGTTACATGGGAAATATCACACCTCCGATGTACATCCAGTCGGCATCCTTGCCGAGGATGGCTTGGAAGGTGATGTTATTGACCATGTACCTCACTTATTCGGACATGGATTTTTTGACGGATGCTTCTTTTGATGGATCAACAAAGATCATACACGATCCGTTTTGAGTCTACATGGATTGTATGAAATATATTCCGAGATCGAGTTGTACGACGTATTTTCAACATGATTGGAATGAAAGTGACCATGTCACGTTTTTGGCCTTCACCTCTTTTGTGCAAATTGATTGGGAAACGCCATTAAAGTTAAATAAACTTCGAACAAAAGAACGAGAAAAGAAAAAAAAAGAGAATAAAAGAAAACTTTCTAAAAAAAAAATCGAAAAATGACAAACACCAAGTTCACATGAACATTAAATAAACAACAAAATAAAATTTGAACCATTAAAAGATAAACGAAATCAACACAAATCTCAAATTCCATCCTTCCAAATTCCAAATCAAATTTCATCTTTACAAATTCCAAATCAAATCCTCAATCAAATTCCAAATCCAATCTCGATCAAGTTTCAAACTTGATCTTCCAAATTTCAAATCAAATCTTAAATCAAATTTCAATCGAGTTCAAACTCATCCTTCCAAATTCAAATTCAATCTTTCCGGATTCTAAATCTCTATCAAATCTCAAATCCGATCTTCTAGATCTCAAATCAAATCTCATTCAAAAAATTCAAATTCAACTCTTTTGGGTCGAGGATTTTACATCCAAGACTGCACTGCTTTAGGATCCTTTTCCTATTGCACTGAAATACATCAAAATCAAAACTCTTGAGGTCGAGGATTTTACATCCAAGACTGCACTGCTTTAGGATCCTTTTCCTATTGCACTGAAATACATCAAAATCAAACCTTTTGAGTCAAGGATTTTACATCCAAGACTGCACTGCTTTAGGATCCTTTTCCTATTGCACTGAAATACATCAAAATCAAACCTTTTGAGTCAAGGATTTTACATCCAAGTACCTACTTGCTTTAGGATCCTTTTCTGTTGCCTTTGAAATACATCAAAACTCAAAACTCTTGAGGTCGAGGATTTTACATCCAAGACTGCACCTGTTTAGGATCCTTTTCCTATTGCCTTCGAAATACATCAAAATTCAAACTCTTTTGAGTCGAGGATTTTACATCCAAGCTACACTTGCTTTAGGATCCTTTTCCTATTGCACTGAAATACACCAAAATTCAAACTCTTTTGAGTCAAGGATTTTACATCCAAGACTGCACTGCTTTAGGATCCTTTTCCTATTGCACTGAAATACACCAAAATTCAAAACTTTTGGGTCGAGGATTTTACATCCAAGCTGCACTTGCTTTAGGATTCTCTTCTATTGCCTGTGAAATACACCAAAATTCAAAACTTTTGGGTCGAGGATTCTACATCCAAGACTGCATTGCTTTAGGATTCTCTTCCTATTGCCTTTGAAATACATCAAAATCAAACCTTTTGAGTCGAGGATTTTACATCCAAGTACCTATTGCTTTAGGATCCTTTTCTATTGCCTTTGAAATACATCAAAACTCAAAACTCTTGAGGTCGAGGATTTTACATCCAAGGCCCTTGCTTGCTAGGATCCTTTTCTATTGCATTGAAATACATCAAAACTCAAAACTCTTGAGGTCGAGGATTTTACATCCAAGGCCTACCGCTTTAGGATCCTTTTCTATTGCCTTGAAATACATCAAAATTCAAACTCTTTTGAGTCGAGGATTTTACATCCAGAGACTGCTACTGCTTTAGGATCCTTTTCCTATTGCCTTTGAAATACATCAAAACTCAAAACTCTTGAGGTCGAGGATTTTACATCCAAGACTGCACTTGCTTTAGGATCCTTTTCCTATTGCACTTGAAATACATCAAAATTCGGACTTTTGGGTCGAGGATTTTACATCCAAGGCTCATGTTGCTTTAGGATTCTTTCCTATTGCACTGAAATACATCAAATCAAAATTCGACCTTTGGGTCGAGGATTTTACATCCGAGGCTCGCATTGCTTTAGGATCTTTTCCCTATCGCAATGAAATACATCACATCAAAATCAAACTCTTGAGGTCGAGGATTTTACATCCAAGACTGCACTTGCTTTAGGATTCTTTTCCTATTGCACTGAAATACATCAAAATCAAACCTTTTGGGTCGAGGATTTTACATCCAAGACCTACTGCTTTAGGATCCTTTTCCTATTGCACTCGAAATACATCAAAATTCAAACTCTTGAGGTCGAGGATTTTACATCCAAGACTCACTTGCTTTAGGATCCTTTTCTGTTGCACTGAAATACATCAAAATCAAACCTTTTGAGTCGAGGATTTTACATCCAAGTCGCACTTGCTTTAGGATCCTTTTCCTATTGCCTTTGAAATACATCAAAACTCAAAACTCTTGAGGTCGAGGATTTTACATCCAAGAGCTACCTTTGCTTTAGGATCCTTTTCCTATTGCCTTGAAATACATCAAAACTCAAAACTCTTGAGGTCGAGGATTTTACATCAAGCTGCTGCCTTTAGGATCCTTTTCTGTTGCCTCTGAAATACATCAAAATTCAAACTCTTTTGAGTCGAGGATTTTACATCCAAGACCGTACTTGCTTTAGGATCCTTTTCCTATTGCACGCGAAATACATCAAAACTCAAAACTCTTGAGGTCGAGGATTTTACATCCAAGATCGCACCGCTTTAGGATCCTTTTCCTATTGCCACTGAAATACATCAAAATTCGGACTTTTGGGTCGAGGATTTTACATCCAAGCTGCTGTTGCTTTAGGATTCTTTCCCTATTGCACCTGAAATACATCAAATCAAAATTCAACCTTTGGGTCGAGGATTTTACATCCGAGACTGCATTGCTTTAGGATCTTTTCCCTATCGCAATGAAATACATCACATCGAAATCAAACTCTTGAGGTTAAGGATTTTACATCCGACACCACTTTGCTGCGAGATATCTTCTCATTGCAACGATTCAATCTAATCAATTCAATTTTCTTTCGAGGTTGGAGATGTTACATCTAAAACCTCAAAATCCTAATTTTCATTTCAAATCGAATCCCTCAAATTAATTTTGACAAAACTTCAATCTAAATTGAAACTCCAAACTAAAATTTAAACTCACACATCAAAACATAAATTGAAACAAAATAAAATCTAAATCGAAATTCCCTCAGATCATGTGATTTGGGATTTACCTCCTTTTCCTTTCCCCAGCGAGAGTTCAAGAAATCTCCGGTTCCAGAGATATACTTGACACTCCCCAGCAGAAACTCTTCTACTTCGTCCTAAGGTTCGTCACTTGGACATACGTGTTGGTTTCGTTGATCGCTTCGGTCAACACCGATACGCGCGGTGTGCTCCGTCGGCTCACCACACCTATTGAGGGTCCATTTGTTGACCTCATTTTTGATGAGGTCTTCCCTTCTTCTTTTTAGTGCTTAGGATGCTAGCCTTAGGCTTTTCCTTTGGCTATCTTAGAAGACTAGAATTGGGACCCGCCTTTTAGAAATTCAAACCACTTCTAAACTCCCTGCAAACTCCACAAATTTGACTATAGACCCCTAATCACCTAGAGGGTTGAAATCGAAATATGGAAGTTTAAAGGATGAGTTCATATAGGATTCTTTGGCCTTAGGAGCGCCTACAGGTGGCTCGGTCTGATGAAGGGGCTGACTTACATTACACTTACACACTACATTTCCACACACTTCCTAAAACCACACCCATACCCAACTTAACCTCCTGACTCATGTAGGTGATTCACATGGATGGTCCTTAACCCCTAAGCCCTTGGCTAAGAGGGTTAGGAACAACATAATGAATGCCTCGAATGAGTCCTTTCATGGCTCATATGGGCTTGAAATGGCTTCATGGCTCAACCAAAATGATTTCACCCCACCCAAATTCACCCAATCTTCAATTTCCCAAATTTTCAATTTTTGACCCGGGACCCTACACCTACTAAACCTACTCAAAACCGTGAATTACCCAAATTTTTGCAAAATCTCCAAATTACCTAAAATTTTCCAAAATCAATCCCAAACACCTCCACATCACTCAAATTGATCATCCATACCCAAAAATACCAAAAATTCCAAGAAAACCCCCCAATACCCTCCAAATACCCAAAATACCCTTCTTGGCCTAAAAATCCAAAAATTCAGAAAATTCCCAGAAAATTCCAGAAAATCCCAAATATTCCCAATTTCATTTTGTCCAACTACACCATGGGCCAATTTTGTCAATTTACCCTACTTTTGTCAAAACCCCCAAATTGACCCATTTTAACCCAAAGTGGACCCGATGTCAAACCAAACATACCCAATTGACCCCAATTTTGGTCCAATTCAATTCTAAACTTCAATTCAACATTCCCAATACCAATTTAGACCAAATCCAAGTCCAATTTGATTGACATTTGGATCCAATTTCACTTTGGGCCTTAAAGCCCAAATTTGGACCCATGACCCAAACTTAGCCCAAACTAACCCAATTCAACTCCAATTAACCCCAAATCTTTTCTAAACCTTCCTTAACATCCTCATAAACAAAACACTAACATGATTTGCCCAAGATTTTGACCCAAACCCCACTTTCAAATTCAACCCAAAATCAAAAAGCCCAATTTTGACCTAAACCCAAATCTAACCCAAATAGGCCCAAACCTCAAAATTAAAACCCAACCAAAGCCAAAACCTCTTTGAAACATTCCCATAAACATTTCCTAATATTTATTTTACATCAATTTCAATCCTAGCCCAACATTGGCCCAAGTTAGCCCGATTTGACCTACATTGGCCCATTCACCAAAAGAATTCAAATCCAACCCAATTCAAGTCCAAACTACCCCAAATTTGCTTCAAGTCACTCATGACACATCCATGAGCTAAACCCAATAATTATTTGGCCCAACCTCTTTACAAAATTTCATCCCAAAATCCATTTTAAAATTCGAGAGCCCACTTTCCTAATCCATCTTAAAAGCCGCATCTAAAACCCTTTCAAAAAAGCCCAAAATTCTTCCAAGGCCCATATGACATTTCCCCTCATCATACTTTCAATTAAAATCATCCCTAAGTCCTAAATTCATCATCAAATAATTCCAAATCAAGCCTCATGCCAAATCACCCCTAAATACCAAAATTTTCCTTAAATCCATTTCCATGAAATTGACTTTACTTTTCCCGAAGCCAAATGGAGCCATGGAGCCATGCATAAGCCATATGCAAGCCATAAGAGCCTCTTTACATGTCACCATGCCATTTTGGGCAAAAGGAGGAGGCTCTTTCCTTAATTCCTAAAGGTGATTAACCACTTCCATGTTTCCACTAAACCATGCTTAAGCCTCAATTGTGCTTGGATGGTGACTTGACCCTACTGATTATGCTTGAGCCAAATCACTTTTCCCTCAGCCAAAACCAGGCCTTGGGTGGTGCACCTAGCCCAAATGGGTGGGTTGACCCATTTAGGTTCAAATCTAGCCATGCCCCATTCCACTTTGGATCAAAGCCTTTACACATGTCCATGGCCGATTGATTGCACAAACCTCCAGCCCCGACCCACCTGACCTCGAGGGTGACCCATGCCCGGCCGGCCGGCCATCAGGCCGCCGGAAAACACCATGGCCGAGAGCTCGCATGTGAGCCAACATTGAAATTCTCACTTGTCGAGCCGCCCACATCCCCAGTGGTCACCATGGCCGATCTTCTCCTCGCCGAAGCAGTCGATCCCAAGCCCTAACTCCCCACAGGAGGCCTTCCACCCTCTCCTATTTAAACCCCTCACCCTCTCGGCCAAAGGAGAGCCAAGCACAAACCCTGCCGAAACTCGCCAAATTGTTCCAAACCCTTCACCATCCTTAGAGCGGTTGATCCCGGTGTCGATTTGCCCTAATCCCCACCAACGAGCCCGATTTCTCAGCCGAAATTCCACCCAAAGCCAGGACACTTTGCCACGGTGAGCCAATCCTCAAATCGACTGGTCCTACACCTTCACCTGGACCAAGAGGAGAAGTTTCCCACTTGAAAGCCCCATCTCCGGAGCCACCCGGTTGCTCCAGCCTCTCGAAGCTTTGTGATCGAGCTGTGGTCACTTTCATAGCTGAGCGATTCACCGGACCAGGAGACTTCATCCGGAGCTTGCTGGGACCCGATCGAAGGTGCAACAACTCTCGGATTGAAGCCACACTTCTACGAGCTAAGGTATGAGTTAACTATTCATCCCGAGCTTACGGAGATTCTCCATTTCAAATGCCTTAGTTTCAATACATGTTAGCCGTATAGATGTGTTCGTCTCTTGAAGACGAATCCATAGAGCATAAGAACATGAAAATCCATTGAGAATCGAGTGAGATCTTAGGGATTTAGTGTGGACGGCTCTCGGGTGAGAACACTTGGGGACGATGAACGGATGCGCGTCCATTCGATACACGCGCGCACGGACGGCCGGGATTGCGTCGGACCGAGGAGACGGTACGAGAACCGCGGGGCCCGGGCTGCCGACTCAGATGGCGGCGTCGAATGGGAGCGCGACACGCGGCGTTTCGGAGTTGCCGAGGTTGACGCGGCGCCGCGTGGATAAATAGAAAATTAGGGTATTTTTCTATTTATTTAATTCCCTAAACTTCAAAAATTCATATCTCTGTGTAGAAAAATCACAAAAATAAAATAAAAATACCCTCTTGCTCAGTGAACAGAGGAGAATAATGTGGAAAAGAAATCATTTAATTTAATTAAGTATTTTATTTTTTATGATTTATTTACTCTCTGCATACATTTAATTCTCCATGCATGTATACAATTCACCATGGCATGAGACCATAGGGCTTTTGAAGCCTCTGAACTTGGGAACATTCCCTGAATTTTCCAAGGTCGGAGGCCATCTCTGTGAAAAGTTATTTATTTTTCAAATGCATGTTGCTGTTTTGAGTATTTTAATTCCAAAAATTAGCATGTTGTGAAATAAATTCTAGAAATATTTGGTGATGTTCCTTATGACCAGAGAACTCTAGGAAAAATAGGACTTGAGTTAATTCACTCGAGATTAACCCTAATTGGCTTAAACACCTAAAATAGGTCTTTAATTAATTAGAGTTAACCAGGCATCAAATTGACTTGAAATCAATTCTCCACTGACCTTTAGGATCAGAGGAATCCACCATAAAAATTTGAAGTCAATTGGACTTGGTTAGCCCCACTAATTGGGTTGATTAAGCCACTTAGCCATTTTAAACTTTAAAAATTCATAACTTTTAAAATATTTTTTTAAAATTCACCAAATTGGTTTTGGAGCCTCTCTGATATCAGGGGAACCCAAGAAAATTAAAATTTCAATTTTCTAAAAAAGTTGATTTTTAATAATATTTTAATATTTTTAATAATTAAAAAATAATAAAAATCACAAAAATAATAAAATTCACCAAAATGTCACATTTTGAATTTTAATCGCTTAGGAACAAATCCCACATTTTTCCTAAGTCTATTTAGTGAGATATTAAATTTTAAAGCCCTAGGGTAATTTTAAAATTAAAAAAAATGTATTTTCTAGCATTTTCACTAAAATAATTATTATAAATCATAGAAAAATCAGAAAATTGCAAAATTTGTTTCTCTGGTTTCCTTGATATCAGAGAGATTTTTGAAAAATATAAAATCCATTTTTCAACATTTATCTTATTTTTAAATTAATTAACACTCCAAAACTCAAAATAATTATAATAAATAATAATATAATTCAAAAAATCACCAAAATTGGTCCAAGTGCTTCTCTGGTCATTAGGAATGTCCCCTAATTTTCTTAAGGACAGAAACTTTTCCCTTGGTCATGTTATCAAATTTTCCTTGAAAATCTCTATTTTCCACCAAAAATAATTATATAAATAAATTAAATACAGAAAAATCACATTTTCTCCTCTCATGTCTTTATTGACATATGAGTAAAGTCACATAAAAATTTCAAGTTCATTTGAGTTCAATTTAGTGAGTTATGAAATTATTAAGCTTAAAGGGTAAAATGGTAATTAAAATCTTTAATCCTTAATTAAAACTTTAGGTTTAATAAAAAATCAACAAGTAAAATATTTGATCCTAATCTGATTTGGATGATTGAAATTTAAATAATTAAAGGGTAGAAACCCATTAAATAATTTTAAAATGATTAAACTTTAATTAAATAATAGATTAAATTTGGAAGAATAATAAAATTGGAATTATTAAAATAAGGGATCTTTATTAGGAAGAGATTTATTCTTTAATTTAAAAAATCCCTAAATTAATTATATCAACTAATACTCAATTTTTAATTAAAATGATAACTCAAATTTAAAATATTAAAAGACTTAATTTCAATTAAAATTAAAAATAAAGTAAATTAAAGATAAATTAAATTAAGATTAAATTTAAAAATTAAATTAAATTAATTAAAATTAAATTAAATTAAATTAAAAAATTAAATTAAATTAAATAATTAAATTAAATTAAATTAAATTAAATTAAATTAAATAATTAAATTAAATTAAATTAAATCAAATTAATTAAACATCAAATCAAATTAAATTAAATTAAACTAAATATAAAAGCGAAACTTGAACAACTATTCCAAATTTAAACCCTTTAACTTAAATCAAATCATTTGAATACTAATTTACCCTTGAAAGCTTTGATTATTGTAACTCCTAAATGAAACATTAAATGGAGTGTTACTTCACTCATAGGATATTCGAATGTCCTAGTTCATTCGAAGCGAGTTAACAAGACTTGAAAACCTCGGACGATCGATTCATTTATATAATTAAATTCATTTGGACTTAAAACAATCCTAGAAATATTGAAAAGATGTTTAAGATCCTTCTTAAGCACTTTCTCGATATGATAGGATATTTATAAGAACAATTGAATTTGATTATTCTTTGATGAAGAAAATCGTCCTTAAACTAAACACAAAGAACCTAGACGTCATAGGAAATGACTAGCTATAGGATTAGGAATTTGGTAGAAAACCATAACCTTTCCCTTAGCTTTACCTAGGAACTTGTTTAAATATTCTAATTGTGTTTTAAGTGCGGCTTGGGATGACGGGAAGACCCTCCAGGGTACTCTTTTATTTTATTGCGATTTACTTTCTTGCAATTTACATTATTGCAATTTACTTTGTTGCAATTTGCGTTTATTTTTCTTGCATGATAAAACAAGCTGTTGCATGAAAACTCACACCTTTAGGATAGCCCCCTAAAACTGAAACCAAAACTAAGTTAAAAGTCGTTGCAAGATAAAATTCACCGCCACAACATTTCGAAAATATAAAACAACTCAAAATTTAATCACAAACGGAACACAAAACTACGATTGCGGCTAAATTAAAACGTCCTGTTGGATGATCGGGAATACCTCGGATGATGTAACCTACGTGTTGCTAACGGGATTTCCCGCGGTCTAAATGAAAGTGTGGAACTCATTCGGTTGAGTTTAGCAAATTCATCCGGACTAAGTGAATCCGATAAAAATAATGATGCCGGAAGGATGGAACCGTGGGATCTTAACCGGTGTCGTTATAATCAACTTTAAGATTTGTTTTAATCAAAATACAAAACACTTGGAAATTAAGACCCCTCTAAACCAAAACACTTTTCTCATCCACCGATTTATGATTTCTAAAACTAAACCTCTGCAATGACAACGAGGAGCTTGGAGTATGGTGGGCGGCACGACCATCGTCATCGGCAAAACTCCGAGTCTACTTCGACAAAACTCTTCTTAGAATTAAAACAACAAAGCCATAGGATTTCGAGGTAGCTTGTCTAGTGCAGCATAAATCCTCGACTCTTCGTTAGGCATTTGCATTGCAAATTAAGCCCTAACCGGTCTTAGGATTCCGAGGTAGTCGTCGATACGACATAAACCCTCACATTTTCTAGGCTATTTGTTTGATTTTATCATACAAATATAAGCCACTAATTAATTAAAATTGACAAGATTGAAATACTAAATAAACATTAGGACTTTCCTAGAATTCAAGCGAAACGATAGGATAGTCGGGAAATTATCGAAGTTCACTTCGAATCGGTGATTTCTCCTACCTTTCTTCCTTTGGATTCACAAAACAAAATGTTCCAAAAATTTGATCCATTCCTTATTGAAACTTCAAAATTCAATCTTTGAAAACCTTAAACTTTGAAATTCTTGAGAGCGGAATCATTGATTATTATCGAGAGTTTTCTTAGGTGATTCCCGTCACTTAAGATGTAATTAACTATAGGGGCTTGCCCTTATAGGGAATTTTAAAGAACCCGAGGTAATATAAACCCTGTTTAATGTTTTCATATTAAGCGGGGGAAACTTGTCGGTTTATAAAATTGGTTCGCGGACCAAACGGATGTCACGAAATCTTCTAGTTTATTTAATCGAGCCCCACCATCGAGCGATGTGTACATCCTTAGGGATAGATACACGGTTTGTGGTGTGGTATTCGTTTATATAAACTATTTGGGATGTGAGATCAGTTTGATTTCATATCTTAAAATTTTTCAAACTTAAAATTATTTTCAAAATCAAATACTACTTTTCAATTTATTTATTTAAACTAAATTAAAAATTTGCCGACAACTTCTGTTAGGCGACCACTTTTCAAAATAAAACACACAACCTAAAAATATGCCGGCACACACCCATACCCAACTTGACCTCCTGACTCATGTAGGTGATTCACATGGATGGTCCTTAACCCCTAAGCCCTTGGCTAAGAGGGTTAGGAACAACATAGTGAATGCCTCAAATGAGTCCTTTCATGGCTCATATGGGCTTGAAATGGCTTCATGGCTCAACCAAAATGATTTCACCCCACCCAAATTCACCCAATCTTCAATTTCCCAAATTTTCAATTTTTGACTCTGGGACCCTACACCTACTAAACCTACCCAAAACCCTTGAAATTACCCAAATTTTTTGCAAAATTTCCAAATTACCTAAAATTTTCCAAAATCAATCCCAAACACCTCCACATCACTCAAATTGACTATCCATACCCAAAAATACCAAAAATTCCAAAAATACCCCCCAATACCCTCCAAATACCCAAAATACCCTTCTTGGCCTAAAAATCTAAAAATTCAGAAAATTCCCAAAAAATTCCAGAAAATCCCAAATATTCTTAATTTCATTTTGTCCAACTACACCATGGGCCAATTTTGTCAATTTACCCTACTTTTGTCAAAACCCCCAAATTGACCCATTTTAACCCAAAGTGGACCCAATGTCAAACCAAACATACCCAATTGACCCCAATTTTGGTCCAATTCAATTCTAAACTTCAATTCAACATTCCCAATACCAATTTAGACCAAATCCAAGTCCAATTTGATTGACATTTGGATCGATTTCACTTTGGGCCTTAAAGCCCAAATTTGGACCCATGACCCAAACTTAGCCCAAACTAACCCAATTCAACTCCAATTAACCCCAAATCTTTTCTAAACCTTCCTTAACATCCTCATAAACAAAACACTAACATGATTTGCCCAAGATTTTGACCCAAACCCCACTCAAATTCAACCCAAAATCAAAAAGCCCGATTTTGACCTAAACCCAAATCTAACCCAAATAGGCCCAAACCTCAAAATTAAAACCCAACCAAAGCCAAAACCTCTTTGAAACACTCCCATAAACATTTCTTAATATTTATTTTACATCAATTTCAACCCTAGCCCAACATTGGCCCAAGTTAGCCCAATTTGACCTACATTGGCCCATTCACCAAAAGAATTCGAATCCAACCCAATTCAAGTCCAAACTACCCCAAATTTGCTTCAAGTCACTCATGACACATCCATGAGCTAAACCCAATAATTATTTGGCCCAACCTCTTTACAAAATTTCATCCCAAAATCCATTTTAAAATTCGAAGAGCCCACTTTCCTAATCCATCTTAAAAGCCCATCTAAAACCCTTTCAAAAAAGCCCAAAATTCTTCCAAGGCCCATATGACATTTCCCCTCATCATACTTTCAATTAAAATCATCCCTAAGTCCTAAATTCATCATCAAATAATTCCAAATCAAGCCTCATGCCAAATCACCCCTAAATACCAAAATTTTCCTTAAATCCATTTCCATGAAATTGACTTTACTTTTCCCAAGCCAAATGGAGCCATGGAGCCATGCATAAGCCATATGCAAGCCATGAGAGCCTCTTTACATGTCACCATGCCATTTTGGGCAAAAGGAGGAGGCTCTTTCCTTAACTCCTAAAGGTGGTTAACCACTTACATGATTCCACTAAACCATGCTTAAGCCTAATTGTACTTGGATTGTGACTTGACCCCACTAATCAAGCCGATCCAAATCACTTTCTCCTCGGCCTAAACCGGGCCTTGGGTGGTGCACCTAGCCCAAATGGGTGGGTTGACCCATTTAGGTCCAAATCTAGCCATGCCCCATTCCACTTTGGATCAAAGCCTTTACACATGTCCATGGCCGATTGATTGCACAAACCTCCGACCACGACCCACTCGACCTCGAGGGTGACCCATGCACAGCGGAGCCGGCCACCGGCCGCCGGAAAACACCATGGCCGAGAGCTCGCATGTGAGCCAACATTGAAATTCTCACTTGCCGAGCCGCCCCATCCCTAGTGGTCACCATGGCCGATCTTCTCCTCACCGGAGCGGTCGATCCCAAGCCCTAACTCTCTCACGGGAGGCCCCCAGCCCAGCTCTATTTAAACTCCACCCCTCTCGGCCATGAGGGGAGCCAAGCACAAACCTTGCCGAAACTCGCCAAAATTGTTCCAAACCCTTCACCATCCTTAGAGCGATTGATCCTCAGTGTCGATTTGCCCTAATCCCCACCAACGAGCCCAATTTCTCAGCCGAAATTCCACCCAAAACCAGGACACTTTGCCACGGTGAGCCAATCCTCAAATTGATCGGTCCTACACCTTCACCGGACCAAGAGGAGAAGTTTCCCACCGAAAGCCCCATCTCCGAGGCCACCCGGTTGCTCAGACCTCCAAGCTTTGTGATCGGTCGTGGTCACTTTCATAGCTAGGCGATTCACCGGACCGGGAGACTTCATCCGGAGCTTGCGGGACCCGATCGAAGGTGCAACAACTCTCGGATTGAAGCCACACTTCTCCGAGCTAAGGTATGAGTTAACTATTCATCCCGAGCTTCGGAGATTCTCCATTTCAAATGCCTTAGTTTCAATGCATGTTAGCCGTATAGATGTGTTCGTCTCTTCGAGACGAATCCATGAAGCATAAGAACATGAAAATCCATCGAGAATCGAGTGAGATCTTAGGGATTTAGTGTGGACGGCTCTCGGGTGAGAACACTTGGGGACGATGAACGGATGCCGTCCATTCGATACACGCGCGCACGGACGGCCGAGATTGCGTCGGACCGGGAGACGGTACGAGAACCGCGGGGCCCGGGCTGCCGACTCGGGTGGCGGCGTCGAATGGGAGCGCGACGCGTGTGCGTTCGGAGCTCGCCGAGGTTGACGCGGCGCCGCGTGGATAAATAGAAAATTAGGGTATTTTTCTATTTATTTAATTCCCTAAACTTCAAAAATTCATATCTCTGTGTAGAAAAATCACAAAAATAAAATAAAAATACCCTCTTGCTCAGTTGAACGGAGGAGAATAATGTGGAAAAGAAATCATTTAATTTAATTAAGTATTTTATTTTTTATGATTTATTTACTCTCTGCATACATTTAATTCTCCATGCATGTATACAATTCACCATGGCATGAGACCATAGGGCTTTTGAAGCCTCTGAACTTGGGAACATTCCCCGAATTTTCCAAGGTCGAGGCCATCTCTGTGAAAAGTTATTTATTTTTCAAATGCATGTTGCTCGTTTTGAGTATTTTAATTCCAAAAATTAGCATGTTGTGAAATAAATTCTAGAAATATTTGGTGATGTTCCTTATGACCAGAGAACTCTAGGAAAAATAGGACTTGAGTTAATTCACTCAGATTAACCCTAATTGGCTTAAACACCTAAAATAGGTCTTTAATTAATTAGAGTTAACCAGGCATCAAATTGACTTGAAATCAATTCTCCACTGACCTTTAGGATCAGAGGAATCCACCATAAAAATTTGAAGTCGATTGGACTTGGTTAGCCCCACTAATTGGGTTGATTAAGTCACTTAGCCATTTTAAACTTTAAAAATTCATAACTTTTAAAATATTTTTTAAAAATTCACCAAATTGGTTTTGGAGCCTCTCTGATATCAGGGGAATCTAAGAAAATTAAAATTTCAATTTTCTGAAAAAGTTGATTTTTAATAATATTTTAATATTTTTAATAATTAAAAAATAATAAAAATCACAAAAATAATAAAATTCACCAAAATGTCACATTTTGAATTTTAATCACTTAGGAACAAATCCCACATTTTTCCTAAGTCTATTTAGTGAGATATTAAATTTTAAAGCCCTAGGGTAATTTTAAAATTAAAAAAATGTATTTTCTAGCATTTTCACTAAAATAATGATTATAAATCATAGAAAAATCAGAAAATTGCAAAATTTGATTCTCTGGTTTCCTTGATATCAGAGAGATTTTTGAAAAATATAAAATCCATTTTTCAACATTTATCTTATTTTTAAATTAATTAACACTCCAAAACTCAAAATAATTATAATAAAAATAATATAATTCAAAAAATCACCAAAATTGGTCCAAGTGCTTCTCTGGTCATTAGGAATGTCCCCTAATTTTCTTAAGGACAGAAACTTTTCCCTTGGTCATGTTATCAAATTTTCCTTGAAAATCTCTATTTTCCACCAAAAATAATTATATAAATAAATTAAATACAGAAAAATCACATTTTCTCCTCTCATGTCTTTATTGACATATGAGTAAAGTCACATAAAAATTTCAAGTTCATTTGAGTTCAATTTAGTGAGTTATGAAATTATTAAGCTTAAAGGGTAAAATGGTAATTAAAATCTTTAATCCTTAATTAAAACTTTAGGTTTAATAAAAAATCAACAAGTAAAATATTTGATCCTAATCTGATTTGGATGATTGAAATTTAAATAATTAAAGGGTAGAAACCCATTAAATAATTTTAAAATGATTAAACTTTAATTAAATAATAGATTAAATTTGGAAGAATAATAAAATTGGAATTATTAAAATAAGGGATCTTTATTAGGAAGAGATTTATTCTTTAATTTAAAAATCCCTAAATTAATTATATCAACTAATACTCAATTTTTAATTAAAATGATAACTCAAATTTAAAATATTAAAAGACTTAATTTCAATTAAAATTAAAAATAAAGTAAATTAAAGATAAATTAAATTAAGATTAAATTTAAAAATTAAATTAAATTAAATTAAATAATTAAATTAAATTAAATTAAACAATTAAATTAAATTAATTAAAATTAAATTAAATTAAATCAAACAATTAAATTAAATTAAATTAAAATTAAATTAAATTAAATTAAACAATTAAATTAAATTAAATTAAATAATTAAAATTAAATTAAATTAAATTAAATAATTAAATTAAAGTTAAATCAAATCAAATTAATTAAACACCAAGTCAAATTAAATTGAACTATGTTAAACTAAATTAAAACTCAATTAAATTAAGTTAAATTAAATATAACATCACCTAAGACATAAAAGAAATTAAATATAAAACAACTTGAACACTATTCCAAATTTAAACTCTTTAACTTAAACCAAATCATTTGAATACTAACTTACCCTTGAAAGCTTTAGTTATTATAGCTCCTAAATAAAACATTAAATGAAGTGTCACTTCACTCATAGGATATTCAAATGTCACTAGTTCACTCGAGCAAATTAACAAGACTTGAAAACCTCTGGACGATCGATTCATTTATATAATTAAATTCATTTGGACTTAAAACAATCCTGGAAATATTGAAAAGATGTTTAAGATTCTTCTTAAGCACTTCCTCAATATGATAGGATATTTATAAGAACAATTGGACTTAATTGTCCTTTGATGAAGAAAATCGTCCTCAAACAAAAACACAAAGAACCTAGACGTCATAGGAGTCGACTAGCTATAGGATTAGGAATTTGGTAGAAAACCATAACCTTTCCCCTAGCTTTACCTAGGAACTTGCTTAAATATTCTAATTGTGTTTTAAGTGCAGCTTGGGATGACGGGAAGACCCTCCGAGTACGCTTTTATTTTATTGCGATTTACTTTCTTGCAATTTACTTTATTGCAAATGCATTTTACTTTTCTTGCATGATAAAACAATCGTTGCATGAAAACCCACACCTTTAGGATAGTCCCTAAAACTAAAACCAAAACTAAGTTAAAAGTCATTGCAAGATAAAATTCACCGCCACAACATTTCAAAAGATAAAACAACTCAAAATTTAATCACAAACAGAAGCACAAAACTACAATTGCAACTAAATTAAAACGTCCTCGTTGGATGATCGGGAATACCTCGGATGATGTAACCTACGTGTTGCTAACGGGATTTCCCACGGTCTAAATGAAAGTGTGGAACTCATTCAGTTGAGTTTAGCAAATTCATCTCGGACTAAGTGAATCCGATAAAAATAATGATGCCGAAGGATGGAACCGTGGGATCTTAACCGGTGTCGTTATAATCAACTTTAAGATTTGTTTTAAATAAAACATAAAAAACACTTGGAAATTAAGATTTTCTCTAAACCAAAACACTTCTCTCATCCCCTGATTTATGATTTCTAAAACTAAACCTCTGCAACAACAAGGAGCTTGGAGCATGGTGGGCAAGACGGTCATCGTCGTCAAGAAAACTTAAACCTACTTCAGCAAAATCTTCTTAGAATTAAAACAACAAAGCCATAGGATTTCGAGGTAGCTTGCCTAGTGCAACATAAATCCTCAACTCTTCGTTAGGCATTTGCATTGCAAATTAAGCTCTAACCGGTCTTAGGATTCCGAGGTAGTCGTCCGATACGACATAAACCCTCACAGCTTCTAGGCTATTTGTTTGATTTTATCATACAAATATAAGTCCTAATTAATTAAAATTGGCAAGATTGAAATACTAAATAAACATTAGGACTTTCCTAAATTCGAAGCCAAATGATAGGATAGTCGGGAAATTATCGAAGTTCACTTCGAATCAGTGATTTCTCCTACCTTTCTTCCTTTGGATTCACAAAACAAAATGTTCCAAATTTGATCCATTCCCTATTGAAATTCCAAAATTCAATCTTTGAAAACCTTAAACTTTGAAATTCTTGAGAGCAGAATCATTGATTATTATCGAGAGTTTTCTTAGGTGATTCCCGTCACTTAAGATGTAATTAACTATAGGGGCTTGCCCTTATAGGGAATTTTAAAGAACCAGTGTAATATAAACCCCGTTTAATGTTTTCATATTAAGCGGGGAAACTTGTCGGCTTATAAAATTGGTTCACGGACCCAAACGGATGTCACTAATCTTCTAGTTTATTTAATCAAGCCCACCATCGAGCGAGTGTGTCTATCCTTAGGGATAGGTACACGGTTTGTGGTGCGGTGCTCGTTTATATAAACTATTTGGGATGTGAGATCGGTTTAATCTCATATCTTAAAACCTTCAAATTTAAAATTATTTTCAAAATCAAATACTACTTTTCAAATTATTTATTTTAATTAAATTAAAAATTCGCCAACTGATTTTTGTTTGGCGACCCCTCTTCAAAATAAAACACGACCTAAAAATAAAAAAAAAAAAAAAAAAAAAAAAAATAAGCCGCACACCTATGTCTAACCAAACTAAGGCATAGTTCAACTTAGTTTTAAATCAACCTAGACCGAAAACACAACATAAATCTCCTTAGGTTTAACTCAACTTAAACTAATATTGAACTTGGGTCATTCTTAGGTCTAACAAACACTAGAAGTAAGCATGAACCATCCTAATTCTAACTGAACTTGGACTTAATTCAACTTGAACTTTCTCTAGTCTAAACCAAGCTAAGCCTAATCTAAGTCCAACCTAACCTAAACCTAACCAAACATAAGTTCAGTTGGGTCAAGTCTAACTTTGACTCAATTCAACGGAATCACCGGATCAACCTAACTAAACTCGGGTTAACCCAATTCAACTCAATCACCATGTCAACCCGGCCTAACTTGGGGTAACCCAATTCAACTGATTCAAGGGTCAAACCGACCTAACTTGAGTTAAACCAATTCTACTAATTCACTGGGTCAACCCAACCAAACTCAAGTTAACCCAATTCAACTTAGATATGGGGTCAACCTGA
>JAKZJZ010000326.1:0-55183 GCA_022702705.1 Papilionanthe hookeriana x Papilionanthe teres | reverse complement strand
ATTCTTCGGGATAGATATACGGTTTGTGATGTGGTGCTCGTTTATATAAACTATTCGGGATGTGAGATCAGTTTGATTTCATATCTTAAAATTTTCAAACTTAAAATTATCTTTCAAAATAAAATACAAATTTCTAAATTATATATACGTATATTTAAATTACATTTAAAATCTAAAATTCGCCGATAATTTCTGTAGGCGACCCCTTTTCAAAAATAAAACACATAACCTAAAAATATGACGACATTTGTATGATTATATCATACAAATATAAGTCCTAGTTAATTAAAATTGGTAGGATTGAAACATTAAATAAATTCTCAAATTGAAGCCAAACAATAGGATAGCTTGGGAAGTTGCCAAGATTCTTCTTGGGTCCTCAGCTTCTCCTACTTCTCTTCCTTTGGACTCCTGTAATCAACTGTTCCAGATTTGAGCTAATCCCTTTTGAAATTCCAAAATTCAATCCTTTGAAAACCTTAAACTTTGAAATTACTTGAGAGCAAAACCACTGATCATTATCGAGAGTTTTCTTAAGTGATTCCCGTCATTTAAGATGTAATTAACAATAGGGGCTTGCCCTTATAGGGAACTTTAAGAACCCAGGTAATATAAACCCTGCTTAATTCTTTCATATTAAGCGAGGGAACTCGACGGCTTACAAAATTGGTTCACGGACCAAACGGATGTCACAAATCTTCTAGTTTATTTAATCGAGCCCCATCATCGAAGCGGTGTGTCTATTCTTCAGGATAGATACATGGTTTGTGATGCGGTGCTCGTTTATATAAACTATTCGGGATGTGAGATCGGTTTGATTTCATATCTTAAAATTTTAAAATTTAAAAAATTATTTTCCAAATCAAATGTTATTTTTCAAGTTATATATATATATATATATTTAAATTAAATCTAAAATTTAAAATTCGCCGACAATTTCTGTAGGCAACCCCTTTTCAAAATACAACACACAACTTAAAAATATGCCGACACCGACCTAATTAATTGAATTAATCAGGTAGACTCAGCTCATAAGCCTCTTTGTAATTTAATTTCATTTCTCCCTTATAAGGCTTCAGTCTTAATCTGTTAACTTTAAATACTTTTTCAGTTTTGGGATCTTTAATATCCACAACTCCATAAGGGTATTGTTTTTCAATTATATATGGTCCCATCCATTTAGATTTTAATTTTCCAGGGAAAAGTTTTAAACGAGCATTAAATAAAAATACTTCTTGTCCAGTCTTGAATATTTTCCTTGAAATCATTTTGTCATTCAATTTATTCATTCTTTCCTTATAAATCTTTGCATTTTCATAGAACTCATTTCTTATCTCTTCCATTTCATTCAGTTGTAATAATCGTTTTTCTCCTGCAGCATTCAAACTATAATTGAACTCCTTTATCATCCAATAAGCTTTATGCTCCAATTCAACAAGTAAGTGACAATGTATACCATAAATTAACCGATAAGGTGACATTCCGATAGGTGTCTTATAAGCTGTTCTATAAGCTCATAATGCAGAATCAAGTCTATCAACCCAATCAGTCCTTTTAGGATTAACAGTCTTTTCCAATATTCTTTTAGTTTCTCTATTTGACACTTCAGCCATTCCACTTGTTTTAGGATGATAAGCAGTTGCAATTCTATACGTAATTCTGAATTTTTCCAGCAATATTTGAATTCTTATATTTCTGAAATGACTTCCCCCATCTGTGATAATTATCCTAGGCATTCCAAATCTTGTAAAAATCATTTTCTTTAAAAATTTCGAAACACTTTTAGAGTCACAGTTAGGTAAAGCTACAGCTTTGATCCACTTTGAAACATAATCAACTGCTAATGAAATATATTATTTTCCAGATGATGGGACGAAATGTCCCATAAAGTTTAAACCCCATACATCGAGAATTTCAATTTCTAATATAAAGTTTAGAGACATTTCATCTTTTTTGGATATATTTCCCATTCTTTGACATTGATCACAAGTTTTCACATAATGTCCAACATCTTTAAATAAAGTAGGCCAATAAAATCCAGAATTTAAAATTTAAATGCAGTTTTATCCACTCCAAAGTGTCCTCCAAATTCATAATCATGACATTTTTGAGTAATTGCAAAAGTTTCTTCATAAGGTACACATCTTCGAATCACAGAATCTCTTCCTAATTTAAATAAATGAGGATCTTCTCAAATATATTATTTACAACCATTCTTGAATTTCTTAATGTATTTACTATTCATCCCATAAGGTAAAATGTCGCTAACTAAGTAATTAAGTATATCTGCATACCAAGGCATTTATAATCCTTGAATGACATATAATTGCTCATCCGGGAATTTCTCATTTATATTTTTTTCATAAATCTTCTCATTATTATTTTTGATTCTTGATAAATGATCAGCAATTTGGTTATCAATTCCTCTTCTGTTCACAATTTCAAAATTAAATTCTTGCAAAAGTAAAACCCATCTAATCAATTTAGGTTTAACATCCTTTTTAGATATTAAATACTTAATAGCAGAATGATCAGTGTGCACGATACATTTTGTTCCAAGAAAATATGGTTTAAATTTATCAAAGGCATATACTATTGCTAAAAGTTCTTTTTCAGTAGTAGTGTAATTTATTTGAGTTTCATTAAGACTTTTGCTAGCAAGTATATAACTTTGAAAATCTTCTCATATTTTTGTCCTAATACAGCTCCGATTGCATAATCACTTGCATCACACATTAATTCAAAAGGTTTATTCCAATCAGGTACAACAATGACAGATGCAGTGATTAATTTTTCTTTCAAAATATTGAATGCATTCAGAAAATCTTCATTAAATTCAAATTTAGCTTCTTTTTCTAATAAATGGCAAAGAGGTTTAGCAATTTTAGAAAAATCATTTATATATCTCCTATAAAATCCAACATGACCCAGAAAACTTCTTACTTCAATAACATTATTAGATCGTTGCAGTTCAGCAATAATTTTCACTTTTGCTTGATCAACTTCCATCCCTATTTGTGAAACTTTATGTCCAAGTACAATGCCTTCTATGACCATAAATTGACATTTTTCCCAGTTTAGAACTAAATTTGTTTCTTCACATCTCTTTAAAATTTTCGTTATATTTTCCAAGCAAGATTCAAAAGAAGTTCCAAAAACTGAAAAAATCATCCATAAATACTTCAATACCTTTATCAATCTAATCACGAAATATTGACATCATACATCTTTGAAAAGTTGCAGGTGCATTGCATAAATCAAAAGGCATTGTTCTAAAGGCAAATGTTCCATAAGGACTTGTAAATGTTGTCTTTTCTTGATCCTCAGGAGCAATGGGTAATTGATGATAACCAGAATATCCATCCAGAAAATAGAAATATGAGTGTCTAGCTAGTTTATCCAGCATTTGATCCAAGAAAGGTAAAGGAAAATGATCCTTTCTGGTGGCATTGTTTAATTTTCGATAGTCAATGCAAATTCGCCATCCAGTAACTTCTCTTGTTGGGATTAATTCATTTTTTTCATTAACAATGATAGTTACTCCTCCTTTCTTTGGAACACAATGAATATGACTTACCCATTGGCTATCCGAAATAGGATAAATAATTCCAACATCAAACCATTTCAAAATCTCTTTCTTAACAACCTCTTTCATAATTGGATTTAATCTTCTTTGGGGTTCAATAGTGGGTTTACAATTTACTTCCATTAAAATCCTATGCATACAGATTGAAGGGCTTATTCCTTTTATATCTGCAATAGTTCAACTAAAAGCTTTCTTATAATTCTTCAGAACTCCTATTAATTTTTCTTCTTGATCGTTGCTTAATTCGAAGATATAATCACGAGTAAAGTTAATGAATCTCCAAGAAATGCATACTTTAAATGTGCAGGTAACAGTTTTAATTCCAGTTCAGGGGCTTTTTCAATTGAGGGTAAAAGTATATCATTTTTAGTTTTCTAAAATTTCCCAATTTTCATGAATATAATGAGTTTCTTCAGATAATTTGCTTTAAAACATAGATTCTTTATCTTTATCATCAGAAATGACCTTACATTTTTCTTGGTAATGATTTTCAATTATATAATAAAAAATATACATTTGATGGCATTTTTATTTTTCAGGATACCTCATTGACTTCAGAACATTGAATGTTATCTCTTGATCATTAACTCTCATCGTTAATTCTCCTTTTTGCACATCAATCATAAATCACCGGTAGCTAGAAAAGGTCTCCCTAAAATGATAGGTATTTCTTTATCTTCTTCCATATCTAGAACAATGAAATCCACAGGGAAGATAAATTTATCTACCTTAATAAGAACATCCTCTATAACGCCTTTAGGATAAGTGATCAATCGATCAGCTAACTGAAGAGTTACAGTGGTAGGAGAAATCTCTCCAAAATCTAACCTTCGAATGATTGAAAATGGCATGAGATTAATACTAGCTCCTAAATCACATAAGGCTTTTCCACAGAATTTTTCTCCACTAGCACAAGTTATAGTGAAACTTCCAGGATCACTAAGTTTCTGAGGTAATTTCTTCTAAATTATTGCACTACATTCTTAACTTAATGCAACAGTTTCATAAGCTTCAAATTTTCTCTTATTGCTTAAAATATCCTTCATAAATTTTGCATAGTTTGGCATTTTCTCTAAAGCTTCAGCATAAGGAATGTTAATGGTAAGTTTCTTAAAAATTTCAAAGAACTTAGAAAATTGATGGTCAAGCTTCTGTTGTTTAAGTCTTTGAGGAAAATGTGGTGGTGGTCTTTCAACTCCCACTTCCATAGGTACAACAGTCTGATCTTTACTTGGAGAAAGGGTATCTATAGGTTTTTCAATCTCTTCAACTTCTTTCTCTTTTTCAATCTCATTTCGTGTTTTCTCCTTTAATTCCTTTCCACTTCTAAGTTATACAGCTTTTGCTTGTTCATGTTCTTTTCCAGATCATTTAGGATTAATTTTGACATTGCTAGGCAGAGTTCCTTGAGGTCTGTAATTAATGAAATTAGCGATTTGACCCATCTGATTCTCAATATTACGAATAGCTGTGTTTTGACTTTATAGCTGATTGCTTAGTTGCAAGATTAATTCTTCTACAGACAACTTTTTCTGTTGATTATTATAACTAAGAGGATAAGTTGGTCTATAGTTTGAATTTCCTTAATTGTTCAAATTTAGACTAACTTGATGTCTGTTATTCCAATTAAAATTAGGATGATTTTTCCAACCAAGATTATAATAATTAGAATAAGGGTTATTAGTTTTACTAGTAACAGCTTGCAAAGTTTCCATTGTTTGAGAATCATCAGAATTTGCAGAATTATCATTACTTACATTCGATATATTAATAGCAAAATTATCTAATTTCTTAGAAATCGCAGCAACTTATGAAGCTAAAATAAAAAATGTTGCATTATCATGAATACTGGCTATTCTTTTGGGATTAACCCTTTCAGAAGGCCATTGAAAATTGTTATTAGCCATTTCTTCAATTAAAGTGTAGGCTTCTTCAAATATCTTAGCCATTAAAGAACCACCAGCAATGAGCATCAATAATAGATCTAACTGACCCAATAAGTCCATCATAAAATGTTTGAATAATTAACCAATTTGGTAAAGCATGATGAGGGCATTTTCTTAATAGTTCTTTAAATCTTTCCCAAGCTTCATAAATTGTTTCTCCATCAAATTGAGTAAATGAAGTAATATCATTTCTCAATTTAGGAGTTTTAGAAGGAGGAAAATATTTAGCAAGGAATTTTTGTGTCATATCTGCCTATGTCTTAATAGAACAAGTTGCTAATGAATTAAGCCACATCTTTGCTTTATCTTTTAAGGAAAAAGGAAAGAGTATAAGCCTAATAGTATCATCAGAAATATTATTATATTTAAAGGTAGCACAAAGTTCTAAAAAACTAGCAAAATGTAAATTTTGATCCTCATTAGGTGTTCCTCCAAATTGATTGTTTTGAACCATTTGAATAATAGAAGGTTTAAGCTCAAAAGAATTAGCATCTACAACTTGAATTTGAATACTAACATGAAGTTCATCAGCTGTAGGGTTTGCATATTCCCTTAATGGTTTATAAATATTTTGTTCATTAATTTCGATTGGATTTTGATTATTATTATGTAAGTTAGCCATTTTTTGATGTTTTCAAATCTGTTTTCCTTTTTTAATTCTTTTAATTGTTCTTTCTAATTCAAAATCAAAAGGTAAAAATTCTTCAGATCCAGAACTACGCATAAAAATTTAAATAAAATATTTTTGTTTTGTTTTTTTTTTTTACTTTTTATTAAATTCTATTCTATCCCCGGCAACGGCGCCAAAAACGTGATGCGATGCGACTTTATATATGCTTTAAAATACAAGAATTTGATACCACTTTTTAGAATATTTAATTTCCAGCAAATGGATTCAAAAACTTAACGTGCGAGGTTTACTTTTATAATTTTATATTTCGATTTTATTATTGTAAAAGTCGCAATTTTAAACGCAAGTATACGTATCGTTCAAGTAATACAGGGCTCTAGTGGAGTCCTAGTTATCGATCCCACATGGATAGAGAATTTTATAAAAAGTAAGAAATATAAGTAATATTTTGAAATTTTCAAATGCAATTTATATATACTTTTTTAATACATATATTCAAATTTATTTAACTAATAATTTTTATTAAAAGAAAGTAAGCAAATAAGCAGTAAAGTAAAGTAAGCAGAAATTAAAATTCAATGCAAGTATAAAAACGACTTTCTCCTTTTTCAACTAATCCAAGAATTATATAGTAATTATCTTTTGTATGGAATTAAGATTATCGTATTGTGCCAAATAGAAGCATTCCTATTCTTTACCCTTTGGTTCAGGTGCAAAGAACATTGACTAATTTATAGATCGGCTCATGATGTTTTATTAGTAAAATGAGTTAATCTAGGCTCACACTACTAGATGTCCAAGGGTGGATATGGTCGGCCCTACCAGTGACCCGTTACCTTTCTATAAACCAAATTATTAGAATTTAGTCTGCCACTCTAAAAACTAATTAATATTACGCCCAATAAATATTATCTTCCTATTTATTCGCACTTCACCTTATACAATCCATGTATAGCCTGCGATTACCTAAGGATTCATGTGATATCTACTAGTTAAGAATTTATATCCGGATAGGTCTCAAAATTCTTCAACAGGTTTTAACAAATTAAATGGCCAATTTAAAAAGTAAATTAAGATCAGTTATTAACATCATCACAATGTTTTAAAATATTTTATATTTAATTCTCCTACATAATTTAATTAATTTATAATCTTTTCATAGTTGAAAGGAGAAAGATAACTAACTACTCAGAACACATTGAAATAACACAACAAAACATATTTATAAAACTTTGAACCAAAGTACAAATATGTATCTGAAGTGTTCCTTCAAGTGATCCGCTGACTTCTACCGACTCCAAAGCAATGATGAAAGACTCCAACAACAATAACACACAATAAACACTCAAAATAAACTCACTAGATACAAAATAAAGTGGCACCCTAAGTATGGAAGAGACTAAATAAAACTAGAGATGAGAGAGAAGATGCTAAAATGGGTATGTGTACTAAGAGGGGGGGTTTTGGTGCGATTTTCTCTGTAGAATGGGCTCCTATTTATAGAGCTCTGAATTTGACCAGGGGTTGCTTAAGGCACCTCTTCAAAATTTGTTCAAATTCAATGTATCTTCTAGAAGGTAACCGTCGCGCCTAGGCGCCGAGATCTGGTGCCTACGCGCCGGACTCTGTGACCAGGTCTTTCACACCTCTTCACTTTGGGTCACACCTCTTCGCGATCTAGACCGTTTTCTTGTGTCCAAATACATTGTATCACATGTCCTATAAATTAGGAGTAACTTTCAGTCTTCTAGAAGCTCCAATAACCGCTTAACACCATCAAAATAACTGCCCAAAATCATCAAAAAAACTTGACAGCGTCTGTATCGAACTGGCGCTTAGGCGCCGGATTTTGGCACCTAGGTGCCAGGCCAATAATTCCAAAATTTTGCTCCATAAGCTCCATTTTTGCTCATTTTTGCTCCTTTTTCCTTCTTTTTCTTTCTTGGACTCTTTTTAAATCATCTACGTCCAAAAACATGAACATACCTTTCATTAAAGCATAGTATCCTTAAAGATTGAATCATAAATAAGGCATAAAAATGGGTATTTTTTAGATAGATCATATCACAACTTCTTTTATAATTTTCTTGGCACACTAATTCAAATCACTATTTCACGAAAATATCAAAACAAGGAGAAAGACAGAAAAACTACTCAGATTTCATGGAGAGGATACGATAAAACTTGGATTTCATATATAAAAGCAATGTTCTACAAACTAAAATAAGTAAATACAACTTATCTTAAATTCATCCCCAAGCAAACTCCTTGAAGTTCCTCTGAATCTCTTCCTTTCTTTTCAGTACACAGAATTCTCCTTCGAAATGGCAATGAGGAAGAAATCTCTCACTTCCCTTCCACTCTTACAATCTCTCGAAAGATTCCTCACAAATAAAATTGAACTCACTATCTAAAACTATAATGGAAATAAGACACTAACTAACACTCTAATGGACAACAACTGACTCTTTTAGACACCCTTTGTGACACTTTTTCGGCCCTAAATTGTTCTTTTTAAAGTGGTTGAAGAGTTTCCAAGAGTTTCCCAAGCATCCTTTCAAAAATTGTCCACATTCGATGTATTTTGTGAGAGAACCGACTTTCCCGCCGTCGGCGGCCTTCTAGAGTACTTAGCCTTGGACCCTCTTGCATAAGGCCCGCTGTCGGCGGCCTCGATCTCGCCGTCGACGAGCTTCCTTGTAATATTTTTCTGAACTCTCTGGAAAAATCCGTCGTCGGCGCCGTCAAGCTCGTTGTTGGCGCCGTAGATTAAATTTTCTTCTTTTTGGTACTTTTTGCTCTAAATTCGCTCCTTTTTGCACATTTTCGCTCCATTGTACATGAATCGACATATCTGCAACAAATCACCAAAAATACCCTTCTTTAAAGTGAAATATCATCAAAATCAATATAAAATAAGCATGAAAATCTTAATATATTTTCAGTGAGTCAAAATCCCCCAAACTTAACTATTACTTGTCCTCAAGTAATCTTTAGTACTACATAAAAGTTATGATTCATTGTGGTAAAGTTTTAATTCAGAAAGACTATAATTTTGATTTAAATAAATATCATAGAAAGAATTCTTAGAAAGATTTTCAAGTAATTAGATTAATTCTGCATATGCAAGGCTATCTAGTTATCAAGTCTAAGAGCTCTAGTCTTCTATTCATTTTACGAATGACTATATGTTGCAATATTAATTAACTTTAGAATATTCAGATGATAGGAAATTCATGAGAACACTACTAGTAAAGAAAATAGTCCATAAATATAAGTTTAGAAATGTATTTAGTTTTCCCTTTAGGTTAATCCAAGTGAAGCCAATTTTTGATAAGGCATCTCCTCAAGCTTCTCCTCACTTACTTTTTATTTGGATTGCTTTTCAATCCTATATATTTTTCTTTTCTTTTCAGGGATTTTTTTTCAATCATTTCTTTTTCTTTCTTCTTTTTCAAGTGAGGATTACTATATCTGGATAGCCTGTTAATGATTTTGAACTTCACTCTTATATTCCTAAATTTGAAACTTAAAGCATTCCTTTACCTTATATGTAATTCATAGTCTTTACATCATTGAGTCCCAATCTTTTCTTTCTCAACTAAATTCCTAAGATTCTTAATATTTTAGAATATAGTTTTATTTACTTTAAATAGTTAACTATAGTCTTATCCTCTTATACTAAATATCTTAACCTACAAAATTAATTTTTATTACCAAAAATATTTCTTTGAATCTTCTATCATATTTAGATAAAATCTAAATATAGTTATTTAAATTAAGTTTTATCACAAAAATCATATTATAAATTTTGAAAATATTCTAACTGAGAACACATAATAGTTAATATTTCCCTCCCCCAAACTTAAAGTTTTCAATAGCGTGAAAGAAAAAATTCTGAATATAAATCATACCTTTGCACTTTAGGCATCTTTGTCTTTCTAAAATTTTGCAAGTTCTTCATGAAAATTTTAAATTCAACTAACCTGTAATATTAGAAACTTTTCTATACAAATAACAGTTTAGAGAATTTGTTGGGGTAATGAAATTTTAAAACAAATATATAAACTAAAACATTTAACAACAACAATTAACTAAATAGGACAATATAAAACAACATTTGTATTTCACAACACAGAACAAACAGTCTATTATTTTTAACTTAAAGTTCACAATTAAAATTAAATCACAATCCATCACAATCATCCAGAAATAAAAATACAAACTACAAAACTAAACATACATCTCAGAAAATAACACTGTTCACAGAATACAAACAATAAAATGAAAATACTACAACAAAACACTCATACATCACATCACAATCAAAATCAAATTTAAAGCTCAGTTATCAAAATCCAATACTATGTCTTCATCTCCCTATTCAGCAGGTGGATTGGGTTGATAATGAGTATAACGGGGGTGTCGGCATATTTTTAAGTTATGTGTTGTATTTTAAAAATGTGGTCGCCTACAGAAGTTGTCGGCGAATTTTTTTAGATTTTAAATTTAATTTAAATATATATATACATAGTTTAAAAAAGTAGTATTTGACTTATGAAAAATAATGTTTTTTAAGTTTGAAAATTTTTAAGATATGAAATCAAACCGATCCCACATCCCAAAAAGTTTATATAAACGAGAACTGCATCACAAACCGTGTATCTATCTCGAGAAATAGACACACTGCTTGATGATGGGGCTTGATTAAATAAACTAGAAGATTTGTGACATCCGTTTGGTCTGTGAACCAATTATATAAGCCAACAAGTTCCCCTGCTTAATATAAAGTGATTAAGCAGGGTTTATATTACCTGGGTTCTTAAAGTTCCCTATAAGGGCAAGCCCCTATAATTAATTACATCTTAAATGACGGGAATTATTTAAGAAAACTCTCGATAATGATCAATGATTTTTCTCTCAATAATTTCAAAGTTTTAAGTTTTAAGGGATTGAATTTTGGAAATTTCAATAGAGAATGGATCAAATTTGGAACAGTTTATTTTGGGAATTCAAAGGAAGAGAAGTAGGGGATGTCACAGACCTGAAGTGAACTTCGGTGACTTCCCGACTATCCTATTGTTTGGCTTCAATTTAAGAGAATTTATTTAATGTTGTAATCCTGCCAATTTTAATTAATTAGGACTTATATTTATATGACACAATCATGCAAATAGCCTCGAAGATGTGAGGGTTTATGTCATACCAAACAACTACCTCAGAGTTCTAAGACTGGTTAGGGCTTAATTTGTGTAACATGATTATGCAAATGCCTAATAGAAAGTTGAGGATTTATGTTGCACTAAGCAAACTACCTCGAAATCCTATGGCTTTGTTATTTAATGCTAAGAAAGGTTTTGCAGAAGAAGACACAGGTTTTGCTGATGAAGATGGCAGTGCTGCCCACTGTGCTCCAAGCTCCTTGTTGTTGTAGAGGTTTGGTTTTAGAAGGTGACAATCGAGAGATGAGAGAAGTGTTTTGGTTTAGAAATTTTGAAAATTGAGATGGATTAATGTATTAATTAAAACAAATCTTAAAGTTGATTAAGCAGAACCGATTAAGATCCCATGTTCCATCATCCCGACACCTCTATTTTCATCGGATTCACTTTGTCCAAATGAATTTTCTAAACTCAACTAAATGTGTTCCACACTTTCATTTAGACTTTGGGAGATCTTGTTAGCAACATGTGGGTTACATCATCCGAGGGATTCCCGATCATCGAACGAAACGTTTTAATTTTAGTTGTAATTGCAATTTTGTTTTGTTGGTGATTAAATTTTGAGTTGTTTAAACATGTTGGGTTCGATCATTTTCATGCATTTATAAATACAGGAAAGTAAGACATTTAATAAATAGCTGAATGTAAATTTCAATAAACTTAAATATGTACCTGGTGGGCATTCCCGTCATTTTCACCTGCACTTAGAACACATGTTAAGGCATTTATATAGTTGCAAGAAATACCTATGTAAAGCTAAGGGAAGCTTTTGGTTGTCTACCAAAATCCTAATCCTATTACTAGTCAATTCCTATCACGTCTAGGTTCTTGTGTTTTAGTTAAGGATGATTTTTTTCATAAAGGAACAATGAAGTCTCACTGTTCTTTGAAACATCCCATCAAGTTAGAGAAGTGCTCGGAACTAAATTCTGAACATCTTCTTAAACATTTTAGGGATTACTTTAAGTTTAGTTAGTTTCATTGTGATGATGAATCAATCACCCAGATTACTCTTGCTCAATGAATTAGGATGTTTGATTATCCTTGTGAGTAAGGTGACATTCATTTAATGTTTCATTTGAAAATTATAATAATGAAATAGGGGCAAGTTAGTTTATTAAGGGGTTTTAACCATTCTTAATTTAAAATTTGAGTAGATAATTTAAAGTGATTTAGTTTAGTCATAAAATTTTGATTACTAATTTTAAGTTTGGAATAGTGTTCAAGTTATTTTTTTTTAATTCAGTTAAGTTTTAGTATTTTAGAAAGTTTTAACTTTTTAGGTTCATTTTGAATATTTAAATTTTTTTTTAATTATAATCTTGTGATCATGAATTATTTCAGATTAACTTTAATGTTTCAAATTTATTTTTAACTTAAGTTTCGAACAACTTCAGATTAATTTTAATGTCTTAAAGTATTTTAATTTAGCTTTAACATCTTGAGCTTATTTTAATTTAAGTTTTAGACAATTTTAAAATTAATTTCTTTTAATGTCTTTAGTTTAATCATAAGATGTTCAAAAATTGTTCTTTTCTTTAAATATTAATTTCAATCGTCATTTAGAGGTCCATTAATTGATATTTAAATAATGTTTGATCAAATTATTGATTAAGGGTTCAATTAGAATTTTCTTGTGTTACATCCCTTAATCTCAATCATTCAAGCTTTAATTAATCTTCCAAATCTCATGTGATTTAATTAATGTTTCTTCTTTAATGTTTAAGGTGATTTAATGACTTTCTACCATTTAAATTCCCTATGTTTCAATCATCCAAAATTTTAATTAAGGTTAAAATCCTTTAATTACCTTAATGCCCTCTTAAGCATTTTCATCTCATAATTCATCAAATTAAGCTCAAATGAACTTGAAATCTTTATGTCACCTCACTCACATGTCAATTAAGACATTAGAGGAGAAAATGTGATTTTTCAATTTTTAATTTAATTAATATAATAATTTTAAGGAAAAATAAGGATTTTTCAATGAAAAATTCATAACATGATCAAGAAGAAGTTTCTGTCCTTAGGAAAATTATGAGAGGTTCCTACTGATCGGAGGATCACTTAAACCAATTTTGGTAATTTTTTGAATTATATTTTATTTATTATAATTATTTTAAATTTTGGAGTATTAATTAATTATAAAATTAAATTAAAGTGGAAAAATGGTTTTTATATTTTCCATAAATCTCTCTAATTCCAAGGGGCTCAGAGAAATAAATTTTATAATTTTCTGATTTTCCTTTAAATTTTTAGAATTATTTTAGTGGGAAAGTTTGGAAAATCCATTTTTAATATTAAAAATTACATTAAGCTTCTAAAATTCAAAATTTTTACTTAGAGACTTGGGAAAAATTTTTAGTTGGTTCCTAAGTGATTAGGGGACCAAATATGACATTTTTATGAATTTTAATATTTCTGTGATTTTTATAATTTTTTAATTATTAAAATATTCAAAGATAGGTTAAAAATGAAGTTTTTTAGAAAAATCTCATTTTAATTTTTTTAGGCTCCTCTAATATCAAAGAGTCCCCAAAATCACTTTGGTGATTTTTTTAAATGTATTTTGAGTTTTATGAATTTTTTAAGTTTAAATTTAACTATGACATTTAGAAAATCCATTTAATGGGCTAAAACATTTTTAATTAACTTCAAACTTTTTATGGGGGATCTTACTACCCTATATGACAGTGGAGAATTGATTTCAAGTTATTTTGATTTTTCATTTGTCTTAATTAATTCAAAGTCGATTTTAGGTTAAGTGAACCATTAGGGTTATTTACAATGTCTCAATTCATGAGATAATTTCTTTGAGTTCCTTTAGTCATAGAGAACCTATCCTAATTTTCTTAGACTTTTCCAAATAGTATGCTATTTATTGGAATTAAAATACCAAAACAGGCATAAAAACTTGGAAAATAGATAACTTGCCATGGACATAGCCTCTAGCCTTGGAAAATTCAGTGAATGTTCCCAAGATCAGAGGCTACAAAAGCCTATGGTCTCATGTCATGGTAAATTGTGTGTGTGAGTGGAGAATTAAAATACTCAAATCACTTTTAAAATCATTAAAAATTAAATACTCAACCAAATGACTTGATTTCTTTTCCACATTATTCTCCTCTGTTCACTAAGCAAGAGCGTATTTTCATTTTAATTTGGTGATTTTCCTACACAAAGATATGAATTTTTAAATTTTTGGGCATTTAATTAAATCAGAAAAAGGGTATTTTCCTACTTAACCACGTCGGCGCCATCTCAACCTATGGCAAGTCGAAGCTCCATGCAGCGCGCTCCTGTTCGAGGCCTCCATTTGACTCGGCAGCCACGCGGCCCGCGGTTCAGTTCCAAGCTTCTATCCGGTGCGATCCTGGCCATCCATCAGATACACACTCGATCCAACGTCGATTGGTCATTGTCTACGACTGGTTAGTCCTGAGAGTCGTCCACCTTCCAAACCTAATATCTCGCTCATTTCTCAACCAAATCACATGGGGTTTGATCCTATGTGCTCGTCTAGGCTAGAGCTACACATCTATACGGCTAATGTGCACTAAAATTGAATCAAAGTAAATGGGGAATCGCTGGAAGCTCGGGAGCAAGAGAAGTTTCCATACCTTGGTCCAAGAGATGAAGCCTAGATTGGATGTGCTCTGCACGTTCGTTGGAGCTGGAGGAGCCTACGGATGAAGCCTCTGGTCCTGGTGAATAGCCTAGGTATGACTTCGTCCAAGTCCGGTTTCGAGCTCTGGCTGATAAAAGAAATGGCTAGCCTGGTGAGGGGGCTTTCATTGGGGAACTTCTTCTCTGCCTCTGGTGAAGGTGTGGGAAGAGTTAATTGCAGTTTGGTGGAGTTTCAAGAGTTGTCCTGTTTTTTGGCCTGAGATTGAACTTAAAATTTGAGCTCAACCAGTAGGGGTGAGGGCTGGAAAGCAGTGGAGCTAAGCTTCTCTTGGCTAGGAGGAGCTCTAGGAGCAATTGGGAGAGGTTTTGATGGAAAAAGTTTCAACACCTCTCTCAGGCCGAGAGGTGGTGCTTATATGGCCAGGGCCATACAGCAGAGCTTGGGTTCAATTGAAGGGTGGATTCCACTGCTTAGGTGGAGGGCAGAGGAGCTCCAATGTTTAATTTGGCTGAGGTGGCCAATTGGGTGGATTCCACTGTTTAGGTAGATGGTTGCTTTTGGTTTGACTCCCTCCGGCGGCCGGCAAGGACAAGGGAGCTGGCCCCAGGTCAGGTGAGTTAGGTGGCAGGGTTTAATAGTGATTAACTAGGTATGGGGGGATTTAGGATGAGGCAAAAGGGGATTTAACCATTTAAGGGAAGAGATCCCCTAAAATGGGGGACCCTTTGTCCATGGCTCACTTAGCCTGGGCTAGGTGGACCTAAAGTGGTTCTTAGGGTTCAAATGGTGGCTGTGGAAAGGTCGGTTTAGCCACATTTGGTTCAATTTGGTTAGGTTAGGTCATGGGTTCAATTTGGTCCACTTGGGTTTAAATTTTTATTTAGGTCCACGTGTCTTGAGCAACATTGTAGTAATGATTTCTATAAAGAAGTTTCATGAAGACATGGAGAGGTTTTGAGTTCAATTGATAGGTCAATTAGGTGGATTTTGGGATTTTGGTTAATTTGGTCAAGGTTGGGTCAAGTTGGGCGCAAGTTGGGCTAAAGTGGGGTTTAGACCCAATTGAAAGTTTCAAATGGTCTAAGGGAATGTATTGAAGAGTTCCCAACATCAATTGGGATGAAATTTTAGGATTTGGTCAATTAATTTGGTAGATTTATGACATTTATTCATGTTAGGTCAAAATGGGATAACCTTGGTTTTCAAATGGATTTGGGCTAAGCTTAGGCTCAAATTGGGACAATTGAAGGTTTCATGGGTTTTATGGGAGTGTCATGGAAGGTTTAGGATTTAAATTTGTAAGTAAAAAAGTTGACATTAGGTTAATTGGGTGTTTTGGATTAAATTGGCAAAATTGGGGATTTAGGTTTCAAATGGAATTGAACTCAAATTTGATTCAATTTGGACTTAGATTTGGTTTAAATTGGTATTAGGGAGGTTAAATTAAAGTTTAGATTTGAAATTGGGCAGAATTGAGGTCAAATGGGTTGATTTGGTTTGACATTAGGTCCATTTAAGTTAAAAATGGGTCAAATTGGGGGTTTTGATAAAATTGGGTCAAAATAACAAAATTAGCATATAGTGTAGTTGCAAAAAATGAAATTAAGAATATTTGGGATTTTTTGGAATTTTCTAGGAATTTTTGGAATTTTTGGAATTTTGGACTAAAAAGGGTATTTATGGTACTAAGAGGTTAGTTGGAGGGTATTGGGGTATTTTGGTAGATTTAAGAGGTTGGAATTGTTTCAAAATGATTTTTGGGATTTTTGAAAATTTTGGGTAATTTTGTTGGGAAATTTTGGAGAGTTTTGTGGTTATAGGGGCATTGTGGGTAGTTTTAGGTAGGCTTGAGGACCCAATGTCAAAACCAAGCAATTTGGTAAAAGTGAAATTTGGTTATGGTAGAGGGAGTGAAGAAGCTTAAAGTGAGCCATGGACCAATAAATGTCCATTTTGAACATCTTAAAGGTTGTCCTTAACCCTCTTAGTCAAGGGCCAGGGGTTTGGACTTAGCCACGTGAGTGCTCTAATGAATCAGGAGTCAAGATTGGGTAAAGATGGTTTAGGGTTTAGGATGGGTGTGAGAGTGCAGTGTGTGTGCCAGCCAGACCTCACCAAGACCAGCCCACCCAGGGTAGTCCTAAGGCTTGAACATCCTATAGGAATTCATCTTTGTTTTCCTACACATTGGTCCCAACCTTCCAAATGACTTGGAGGTTGATGACCATCTATGTAGGATTGCAAAGAGAACTAAGATTTGGTTTGAATTTCTAAAAGGTGGGTTCCATCACTAGTCTCCTAGGATAGTCAAGGAGAAGTCCTATGGCTAGATCCTAAGCACTAAGAGGAAAGAAAAGACCTCACCAAAAATGAGGTCAACAGGGGGCATTCAGGAAAAGTGACATCAGGCTCACCTCTATAGTGTCTAGCATGAGCATCATAATAAGCAATCTCGAAATCAGAGTGCCGCTGAAGATACTCACTATCATGATCATGTCTTTTTTCTAAATCTTCAATCCTTTGGTCAATTCTTTCCAGTTTTTCATATAACTTTTCAAAACTTTTCCCTGTAGGGTCATTGCATTCATCAAATCATACAGAGTGGGGGGAGCTAGAGCAGGAGCGTCATAAATAGTAGAAGGGATGTATCTACTAGTAGAAGGTGTCTTGCTCCTACTCCCAGATCTCCATTCCTCATGGGATTCATATGTCTTCAAATTAGCTTTACTAATGGGTTTCATAAGAAACACCCATTCTTCATTATCTCTTGCATCCACTCCAAATAATTGGAAAAGTGCATAAATTAGGCCAGGATGTCCTAAATATCCACTTGATTTACTCTTTACCGTGGCCATAATATTCTGATAAATTATTCTCCCTACATTTATACTTCTATTTTTCTGAATACAAAAATTCAGAACAGCTCTGTCTCTCGATACTTCACTATGGTGATAGGTGGGTAGCAGAGTAGAACAAATGAAATAATGCCATGCCTTAGTTATGGCATTCATCATAGATAGAGGAAAGTTAATTCGTTCACGATGCTTAATTTTCCAGATCCCTTTTCCATCAGTGAGAAAGTCAATAACATCGTCTAACTGACCTTTCAAAGTTCCAAATGTTTCATACTCGCTAGAATAAAAATCATGAAGCTCGTAAAAAGAATTAATTTGGGTAGCATTAAAATTGACAGAAAATCCTCTTACTGGGACGGGCTAGTCCTCAAGTTGAGTCAGATTAGAATATAACTCTCTCACAACTTCAATAACAGCTTTATTGGCAGTGTAACGAAGTTCTCTCGTCTCCTTTCTTTAATAACTCGTTCCACCTCTCCTCCAGGATAATAAAAAACTTGATCTTGAATAGACTTCTTTCCTTGGAAGATTGAAGTGTATCTTAACTTGGCCTTTGCATTTATAAATCGAGCTTCATCAAATTTAAGTCTCCTCTTTTGACGTGGAGCCATTGTTTGATCTATCAAAATTACAAAAATTCAAACTAAACTCTAAAATAATAATACAATGGCTTCTAGAGGTGACTTAAAGTAATCTAAGTCAAGTTTCATGATTTTCTTCCAAGTCTTTTCTCTACATTTTCAATTTTTCCAAAATTCCTTAACGTGGAAGAAATTTATGGTGAAAATAAAAAATTTTTACAGAGGGAAGCTCTTACCAAGGGAAGATGAAATCCGATGTTAAAATGAGTCGAAATCGCTTCAAATCCAAAATCTATCAAGACCTAGGTCAAAATTTTCGATAAATAAGGGAAGAAGATGATGAATAGTGGCGGTTGACCGGTCAAAATCATGGTTAAAAGGTAAATTTTGGGATCTTGCCATCGACGGGGTTGTTCATGCTGTCGGCAGGCTACATAGGAAAATCACATCGTCGGCGGGCTCGAGCGCGCTGTCGGCGAGATTCTTAAATATTGATCATTTTTCAAATTTTTGCGATTTTGATCAATTTTAAGCCTCGTCGTCATCTGTTCAATCATTTTAATCATAAGTTTTAAGCGATTTAGTGTTGTATTAACACAAATAAATATACATGCAATAAAACTTCACAATTATATATTAAATCCAAGTGTTACAATACACATTACATAACTCACATAAGCAGGTATTTTCTCAATCTAAATTCATCTAATCAGCATCGCAATCCAAGCCACAACACTCTAAACACTGAAAACAAACATTTCAAACAAAATCTCAACTATTAAAAAGCAAACTAAGAAAGCAAACACACAAACAATGTTCAAATCAAGTTCTACATAAAGAAACAAATAAAGCAATTCTACTACTCTTCTGAATCATTGCTAGTTTCTCCTCTGATATCACCCATTGCTTAAACATCGACAAACGGGTTATAAAAAGGTCGGAATGGGAATTCTTCAGTTGAATCTTCTTTAATCCATCCCATCCTTCTCATTAAGCGTATCAAACTTGCTTCAAATTTCCCTCTATGATCAAAATGTTCTTTAATCCTCCAATCGATATGATCAAAGAAATAAAACATATTGTTAACTGTACTCGTTAAATTTTGTACCTGATTCTCCAAATTCTTGATTCTGTGTAAGATCATCGGTGTCTTGTCAGCTACTAGAGGTCGAATAGGAATAGAGTTTTGCGAGCTTGATCCATAATCACTCCCATATCATTCTCTTCATCATTGGCTGGGAACATTCAGTTTGGGTCTAAAGGTTTCCACGGTAGTAGTACCTTCTCCCAAATCTCGTATGATACTTGAAACAGACTGCAAATTGAGAAAGTTGTTGAAGGATGTCCAAGCATTTGAGATGATCCTTGAATGATCAGGTCAAAAACAGACTTAACAGTAATTGATCCAATATCAATTGGCCATCCCATTTGAATGCAGTAGTTCAATATAACACTCTCTTTCATAACTTTATCGATTTTCATTGTCGGTAAAAATTTTACAGATATGAAAAAGTGCCAAAATTTTGAAATGGGATTTAAAAGTTTTGCAGGAAAACTGACGTACCCGTTTTCTCTAACTTCCCAGTCTTCAGTTTCGTCCGTCAAATATTGGTAAATTTCATTCATCTTATCTCTCGTTGGCACGAAATTCAAATAATGGCAAACAGGAGAATTCTCAGGCATGTACAATTCATTAATTCATCCAGAATTAAATGTTATCCACCTACCTCGCACATAGACACTTCTTTGGTTTATTCCATGCAAATTAGCATAGAACTCCTTTACCACTGGAACGACTACTGCGGCAGTAGTGTAGCAAAATACTTCCCATCTTCGACGCATAATCATTTCTTCAATTTTTGTCGAAGGATTGCTTAATCCTCGATTGACAAAACCTCTTTCTTTGATTAGCCTCCTTTTTGACATCACCTTTTTGAAAAGCCGTTGTGCCTCGGCACTGACGAACTTTCTCCGGTAATACACTCGAAATCTTGGGTGATCTATTGAATTGGAAGCCATGAGAGAAGAATTCAAGGGAGTTTCCAATCGTTTTTTAGAACTATAGAGTTTTGGAACCGTCTATGGAAGTTTATAGGGGACAAATTCGCTAAAAACCGCCAAAAACCATCGTTTCAAACTCGAAAAACTGCCCACTCGCCGATCTCGCTATCGACGGCCTCAATGGCGCCGTCGGCGAGCCTTGTGCAATTAAATTTTAGGGCCCTTGGGAAAAACCCGTTGTCGGCGGCATCGAGCGTTTCGTCGGCGCCCTAGGCAAAATTTGTACAAAAATGCCGTGGTCAAATATGTTCCAAATTTTCTCTATGGATCCAACTTCTATGAAGATCAAATGGTAAATAGAAGCAGTAGAATTTTAACACTAATACAAACATATGATAAATTCAAACAAACACACAACAAATAAAGATAACTATGGGTTGCCTCCCATAAAGCGCTTGGTTTAACGTTGTCAGCCTGACCTATTCAGGTGTTATTCAGGTTGACTGAGCATTAAAACCTCTTTAAAGTTTGGTCTTTTACCTTCAAAATATGATTTTAATCTATGTCCATTTACTTTAAATATATTCCCAGTTCTCGGATCTTCAATTTCAAGAGCTCCATAAGTATAAACTTGAGTTACAGTAAAAGGTCCTAACCAACGAGACTTTAATTTCCCAGGAAATAACTTTAACATTGTATTGTAAAGAAAAACTTCTAGTCTTGGCTCAAAATTCTTTTGGTTAATCTTCCGATCATGCCTTAACTTCAGTTTTTCCTTATAAATAAATTTTGTCGTTATCATAAGATTCATTTCTTAATTCTTCTAATTAATTCAATTTTAACAATCTCTTTTCACCAGAATTTTTCAAATTATATTGAATTCTTTAATCGCCCAATATGCTTTATGCTTCAATTTTACTAGTAAGTGACAAGTCTTTCCAAAAATAAGTCTGCAAGGAGTCATACCAATAGGAGTTTTATAAGCAGTCTTATATGCTCATAATGCAGTATCCAGTCTCGCAGACCAATCTACTCTACTAGAGTTTACAATCTTTTCTAAAATTTTTTTAATCTCACGATTAAAAACTTCAGCTAATCCACTGGTTTGAGGATGATAAGCAGTAGAGAATCTATGAATGATATTAAACTTTTATGCTAATCTCTGAATATATTTATTCCTAAAATGGGATCCTCCGTCAGTGATAATCACTCTCGACATTCCGTACCTTGTGAAAATGTTTTTCATTAAGAATCTTGAAACACTTTAAGCATCACAACGAGTTAAAGCTTGTAATTCAATCCACTTTGATTCATAATCAACTGCAATTAAAATATATAAGTTCCTAAATGAAGGAATAATTAGTTTCATGAAATCTAATCCCCAAACATAAAAAATCTCAACTTCTAACATAAAATTCAGAGGCATTTCATTTCTTCAAAATATATTACCTACTCGTTGGCATCTATCACAAGTTTTGACATATCTGTAAACATCTTTAAAGAGAGTAGGCCAATAAAATCCATCTTGTAAAATTTTGTGCTCGGTTTTGTCAATCCCAAAATGTCCTCCAAATTCAGAATCATGACATTTTTGAATAATCAGTTCAGTTTCTTCATAAGGCATACATCTCCTAATAATAAGATCGTTACATTGCTTATATAAATATGGTTCATCCAAAAAATATGCTTTTTCATCGTGAACGAATTTTTTCTGTTGCTGCAATGTTACCATAGGTGGCAAAATATCACTTACTATATAATTAACTATATCAGCATACCAAGGTATTTTAAACTCAAAAATATTATAAAGTTGTTCATCAGAAAAACTGTTTATTATTTCATTATCGGTGTCAAATAATTCATGATATTCCAGTCTCGACAAACGATCAGCAATTTGATTATCAGTTCCCTTTCTATCAATTACCACAAAATTGAATTCTTGCATTAAAAGTACCCATCTAATTAATCTTAGTTTAGTATCATTCTTTTGCATCAGATATTTAATAGTAGAGTGATAAGTATGCAAAATACATTTAGTCCCAATTAAATAAGATCTGAATTTATCAAAAGCATATACAATAGCCAGTAACTCTTTTCCAGTAACCGTATAATTAATTTGAACATCGTTAAGAGTTCTACTAGCATAGTATATTATTTTAAAAATCTTTTCATTTCTTTGACCAAGAACAGCTCCAATAGCATAATCACTAGCATCACACATTAATTCGAATGGTTTCTCCCAGTTAGGTGAAACTATTACATGTGTTGTGATTAGTTTGTCCTTTAATAACTCAAAGGCATTTTAGCAGTCTTTAGTAAATTCAAATTTCTTGTCCTTTTCTAAAAGTTGGCATAAAGATTTGGTAATTTTTGACAAATCTTTAATATAACGCCTATAGAAACCAGCATGTCCAAGAAAACTTCTTACCCCTCTCACTATAGTATGAGGTGGTAATTTAGCTATCACTTAAATTTTTGCAGGGTCTACTTCCATGCCATTTTCTGAAATTTTATGCTCTATACAATTCCTCTAAATATAGACATCATACATCTCTTGAATGTTGCAGGTGCATTACATGGTCGGAAAGGCATTCTTCTAAAAGTAAAAGTTCCATAAGGACTAGTAAAAGTTATTTTCTCTTGATCCTCGAAAGCAATAGGAATTTGATGGTAACTGGTATATCCATCCAGAAAGCAGTAGTACTTATGTCCAGCAAGTTTATCCAACATTTGATCTAGAAAAGGAAGAGGAAACTGATCTTTTCGGGTGGCGGCATTTAATTTTCTATAATCAATACAAATATGTCATCCAGAAACTTGTCTGATAGGTATTAATTCATTTAATTTTCTATAATCAATACAAATACACCATCCAAATACTTATTAAATTTGTCTGAAATCCTTCATAAATTTAACATATTAAGGCATTTGTTCTAAAGCTTCAACAAAAGAAATATTTATTGACAATTTGTTTAAAATGTTTAGGAATTTAGCGAATCCTTTTCCTTTATCTTGTTGATTTAGTCTCTGAGGAAATGGTGGTGGTGATCTTTCAATAGTAATTTTCATAGGTTTCAGAGGAAAATCAGGATATAAACTTTCATTTTCTCCTTCAGTTTCCACTTTTTCCTTTTCAACTCCATTTTTTTTTGGACTCTTGTTTCCAACTCTTTTCCACTTCTTAATTGAATAACCTTGATCTGTTCTTTTCCTTGATCTTTAGGATTTACTTCAACATTGCTAGGAAAAGTTCCAACAGGTCTATTGTTCAGTGCAGTAGCAATTTGCCCCATTTGGTTTTCTATGTTTTTAATAGAAGTTCCTTGACTTTTTAATTGATTTCTCATATTCAAAACTAATTCTTCCATAGACAATTTCTTCTCCTTGAATTGTGAATTATTATAAAAAACTGGGTGATTAGAAGGTCTGTAATTGGAATTACCTTGATTGTTTATATTTCCTAATGGGTTTACATGATTGTTCCCCCACTGAGGATTAACAGGATTAGCATTACCTTGGTTATTCCAATTAAAGTTTGGATGATTCTTCCAACCTGGATTATAGTAGTTTGAATAAGGGTTATTTTGTTTATTATTTATCAAATTTATAATTTCATATGAAGTTTGAGCATCAACAATTTGTCCTAATGAATTTTTTTCTAACACTGGAGGTGTTTGAGAACGATTCATTCCGTATTGATCTATTTTCTTTGAAAGAGCATCAATTTTAGAAACTATCATAGTTAAAGCATTAAATCATTAATATTGGTTACTCTCTTAGGATTTACCCTTTCAGCAGGCCATTGAAAATTATTAGTAGTCATTTCTTCAATTAAAGCATAAGCTTCTTCAAAAGGTTTAGACATTAATGATCCACCAGCAACAACGTCAATGATGGATCTAAGAGATCCTACTAATCCATTATAAAATGTTTGAATATTTAACCAATCTGGTAAAGCATGATGTGGGCATCTTCTAAGAAATTCTTTAAATCCTTCCCAAGATTCATATATCGATTCTCCCTCAAATTGACTGAAAGATGTGATATGTTTTAAGCTTAGCAGTCTTCGATGGTGGAAAATACTTCGATAAGAATTTTTGTGAAAGTTCCCCCTATGTTCTAATAGATCCAGGTGCTAACAAATTTAACCAAGCCTTAGCCTTATCCCTTAGTGAAAAAGGAAAAAGTCTAATTCTAACAGCATCATCAGACACTCTGTCATATTTAAAAGTAGCACAAAGTTCTAAGAAACTTGCCAGATGTAAATTAGGATCTTCATTTGAAGTTCCACCGAATTGATTGTTTTGTACGATTTGGATAATTGTAGGTTTAAGCTCAAATGAATTAGCAGCTACATCAGGATTTTGGATGGTTAAGTGAATTTCATCTAATGTAGGGTTAGCGTAATCTCTTAGTGGTTTAGATTGATGTTCATTTTCTATTCTTTGGTTGTTTACATTATTTTCCATAATTTCAGAATTTCTAGGTTCTTTTCTCAGTTTTCTAATTCTTCTAACAGTGCGTTATAATTCTGAATCGTAGGGTATAAGATTTTCAGATCCAAATTTATGCATACAATCGAAATCAGTACACAGCAAAATAGTTAACTAAATAAGTTACAAATTCTATAAAAAAGTTTTCTAATTGTCCTAAATTGTTTGTTACTCTAATTATGTTATATTCCCAGACAACGGTGCCAAAAACTTGAACCCCTCCTCGCACTTAGCGTAATTTTAATTTTTGTAACAAGTATATAATATATTCTATAATCGCAGAGTTACTATTCAATGCAAGTATACGTATCGCTTAAGTAGTACAGGGCTCTAGTGGAGTCCTAGATATCGATCCCATAGAGAATATTTTAGAGGCTACGAACTAGGATTATAGAAACCAATTCAGAATCACAACTTGGAAATCAAAATTGCCTATCTGTCACTAATATGCAATCGAAAATAATATGAAGACTTAATAAATTAATTCTACTCAAAGATAACGAATTCTACTAATAAAGTGAAGTTCATATATATAAGAAAGAATCTTTCTCCATTGTTAAGAAATTTAAGTGAATGGATAATTAGAATAAGTTTAAAATGTGTTGTGCTAAATAGGAGCATACATATTCTTTACCCTTTGGTCCAGGCATAAAGAACATTGACTAATCCTATGCTTGGTTACTGAATCTCCAGCTAGGCTGGGAGGATACCGGCTCTCACTTCGGAGCTCCCATGTTCCCCTCGCCTGAGGGCTAACATCTACACTTCAGCACCCAAACGATTGAACCGAATTGAGGATTTTAGTATATCACTCTAAAATCACTAATTATACTCCCGATGAATATTATTTTCCTATTTATTTGCACCCTACCTCCAAGGACTTTGACCTCCCTGAATCTCGGATGTAATATTCACTTTAGTTGTAAACTCAACATATTTTAACTAATTAATTGGCTAGATTGAAAGTAAATTAAGATTTAAGTGAAAGATTATCACAACTTCTTTTATAATTTTCTTGACACACTAATTCAAATCACCATTTCACGAAAATATCAAAACAAGGAGAAAGACAGAAAAACTACTCAGATTTCATGGAGAGGATATGATAAAACTTGGATTTCATATATAAAAGCAAAGTTCTACAAACTAAAATAAGTAAATACAACTTATCTAAAATTTCTCCCCAAGCAAACTCCTTGAAGTTCCTCTGAATCTCTTCCTTTCTTTTCAGTATGCAGAATTCTCCTTCGAAATGAAAATGAGAAAGAAATCTCTCACTTCCCTTCCACTCTTACAATCTCTCGAAGAATTTCTCACAAATAACACTAATTGAACTCACTATCTAAAATTATAATGGAAATAATACACTAACTAACATCTAATGGACAACAACTGACTTTTTTGGACACCCTTTGTGACACTTTTTTTCGGCCCTAAATTGTTCTTTTTAAAGTGGTTGAAGAGTTTCCAAGATTTTCCCAAGCATCCTTTCAAAAATCTTCCACATTCGATGTATTTTGTGAGAGAACTAACTTTCCCGCAGTCGGCGGCCTCGATTTCGCCGTCGGCGGCCTCGAGCTCGCCGTCGGTGGCCTTCTAGAATACTTAGCCTTGGACCCTCTTGCATAAGGCCCGCTGTCGGCGGCCTCGATCTCGCCGTCGGTGGGCTTCCTTGTAATATTATTCTGAACTCTCGGGAAAAATTCTCCGTCGGCGCCGTCGAGCTCGCCGTCGGTGCCTTATATCAAATTTTCTTCTTTTTGGTCCTTTTTACATTTTTTCGCTCCATTGTCGATGAATCAACATATCTTCAACAAATTATCAAAAATACTCTTATTTAAAGTGCAATATCATCAAAATCAATATAAAATAAGCATGAAAATCTTAACATATCTTCAGTGGATCAATCCCCTAACCTTAACAATTTATTCTTTAATTAACTTCCAAAGTTTAATGACTTAATTAATTGAGGTTTCCTTTTTTTTAATATTGAAGGTGATTAATGGGTATCTACCCCTTAGTTCCCTATGTTCAAATCATTCAAGAGGAAAATCAAGATCAAGTATTTACCCTCCCCTTTTGTTAAGCCTACATATTAGTTAAAGGCTAAAATTCCTTAATTACCTTTATGTCCTTTTAAGCTTATTCATCAAAATTCATTAAATAAAGCTCAAATAAATTTAAAATTTTTATGTCACCTCACTCACATGTCAATTAAGATATTAGAGGATAAAATGTGATTTTTCAATTTTTAATTTAATTTATATAATTTTTTTAGTGGAAAATAATGATTTTCAATGAAAATTCAACAACATGACCAAAGTAAAATTTTTGTTCTTAAGAAAATTATGGGAGGTTCCTACTGACTAGAGGACCACTTAAACCAATTTTGGTGATTTTTTGAATTTTAATTTATTTATTATAATTATTTTAAATTGTGGAGTATTAACTAATTATAAAATAAAATTGTGGGGGAAAATTAAGTTTTATATTTTTCTTAAATCTCTCTGAACTCAAGAAACTCAAAGAAATAAATTTTATATTTTTTTATTTTTCTTTGAATTATTAAAATTATTTTAGTGAAGAGGTTGAAAAATTCATTTTTTAATATTAAAAATTACACTAAGCCTTTAAAATTTAATATCATTACTTAGAGACATAGGAAAAATATTTTGTTAGTTCCCAAGTGATTAGGAGACTAAATATGACATTTTGGTGAATTTTAATAATTTTATAATTTTTTAATTATTAAAATATTTAAAAACATGTTAAAAATGAAAATTTTATAAAAATTCCAATTTTAATTTTCTTGGACTTCTCTGATCTCAGAGAACTCCCAAAATTGATTTGGTAAATTTTTTAGTTATATTTTGAGTTTTATGAATTTTTTAATTTCAATTATAGTTATCTCGCTTAGGTAATTCATTTAGTGGGTTAAATTAACTCTAATTGATTTGAAATTTTTATGTGGGGTTGTACTAATCCTAAAGCATAGTGGAGAATTGATTTCATATCATTTTGATGTGAAGTTTTTCCAAATTAATTTAATTTTAGTTTTGAGTGTTTGGTCAAAATAGGGTTATTTTTAGTGAATTAAATCAAACCATAATTTTCTTGGGGTCCTCTGATACAGAGATACCTCTCCTATTATAATCAACATGCTAATTTCCACAATTAATCCATTAAAACAAGCACCTAAACTTGGAAAATATGGATCTCTATCTAGAAGTCCCCTCTGACTATGAAAAATTCAGGGAATGTCCCCAAGGATAGAGGGAACAAAAGCCCCAGAGTCCCAAGTTATGGTGAAATATGCATGTGAGTGGAGAAATAAAATGCTCAAAACAATAAATAAATATTTAAAAATCAAACATATAACAAAATATTTTGATTTTAATTCCACATTATTCTCCTCTGTTCACTGAGCAAGAGAATATTTTTATTTTATTTTTATGATTTTTCTATGCAAAGTTATGCATTTTTATAGTTCTGTGAATTAAATAAATAGAAATTAAGCCTAATTTCCTACTTAAACCATTCAGCGCTGATTGTATCCTGCAGCGGATCGAAAGCACACGCGACGCGGTTTGATTCAACGCTGCCATCTGACTCGGGCCACATGTCCCATTGTTCCGTCTCGTCTCCTGGTCCAGCGCAATCTGAGCCCTCCACTGGGTGTACACGCGATCGAATGGCTCTGGTTCATCATCTTCGTGTGGCGCAACTCGATAGCCTCACTTTTTATAGCCCTAATATCTCCCTCATTTCTCAACCAAATAGAGTGCGGTTTGTTTCTAAATGCTCATCTAGCCTAGAAGAAGCTATCCATATGGCTGACATGTATTGAAATCAAGTAAAATGAAATGAAGAATCCCTAGAAGCTCGGGAAGAAGAGGAGTTTAATACCTTTACTCTGAGAGGTGAGGCCTCAATCAGAGATGCTTAGCACGTTCGTGGAGGTCCAAGGAGCCTACGAATTGAGCCTCTAGTAGTGGTGAATTGCCTAGACCCAAGTTCAACCAAAGCTGATTTGGATTTTTGGCCGATAGCACAGCTGGATGGTGTGGGTGAGTTTAATTTGGTTTTTGTTGAGGTTCCAGGAGTGTCTTATTTCCGGACAGAATTTCAACTGAGAAATTAGGCTCAGGCAGTGGAATTCATGGCAGGAGGACTATGGGGATCTTCTTCTCTAGGCTGGAATTGGGTCTGGGAGCAGTTTGGGAGAGTTTTATGGAGAAAATTTCAGCACCTCAAACTCGACCATGGAGGAGGTATTTTATAGCCATGGCTGGAGAGGGGAGCTCAGGGCCAGCCAATGAGTTCCCTGGACCGCTTAAGGTGAGGGCTGAGCAGGGCAGGTGGCTGATGAGGGGATAGCTCACTGGCATTGCCTAGTTTTGAGTTTTAAGCTCATGGGGGGTGCTCGGACGTGCCTACTTCAGTGGCTGGGGCGGCTGGGGCGGCTGGCAAGGACTAGGTAGGTAGCTGGCAGGCTGAGGAGGAGTGGGGGAGAGGTTTAGAGCAAGTAATTTGGGCAGAGAGGTTGCTTGAGTGGGATTTGGGGATGGAACTTAGGCTTAGCCAATTGGCTAAACCCAATGGTCCAAAGTGGCGGACCATTGGTCCATGACTCTTGGAGCTTGGGTTGGGTCAGGTTAAACCCATCCTAGGAGGTCTAGGGTTGGCTGCCATGGAGTTGGTTTGGTCTAATTTAGCTTGGTTTAGTTTAATTTAAATCATTTGTCCAATTGGGTTGGTTTGGGTTTAGGTTTGGCTAACATGAATTTAGGATTGGTTGGGATCAAATTTATTGATCAAAATGGTTTAAATGATTGTCACAAAGCTTTTGGAAGAGGATTGGGGTGATGGTGAATTGATTTGGGAGGTGAATTTGGTGGATTTAGGGCTTTTGGCCAAATTTGGTCATGTTGGGTTGAACTTGGGTTTGGGTTAGGTTAGAGCTTGTCTAGGATTCAATTAATGGTTCAAATTGAAGCAAGTGATAGTCATGAAGGATTTTGGATAGAAATTGGGTGGAAATTTTGAGTTAGGGGATTCAATTTTGAGGAATTTTGGACAAGTGGCAATTTTAGGGAGAATTTTGGGGCTTTTTGGAATTTTTTGGGAATTTTTGAAATTTTTGGAATTTTGGGCCAAGAGGGGTATTTAGGGTATATGGAGGTTATTTGGAGTGTATTGGGGTATTTTGGTGGATTTAAGAGTTGGGAATTGTTTTGAAAAGAATTTTAGGAATTTGGGAATTTTGGGTAATTTTTTAGGAATTTTGGATGATTTGGTGGTTGTATGAACTATTTAGGTAATTTTTGGTATGTTTTAGGGGCCCGAGGTCAAAAGTTAAAATTTTGGAAAAATGAAGGGGCTTCAAATAGAGAAGAATGGAACCATTTTAGTGGGGTCAAAATTGAGTAGATGTGATTTGAGATGGAATTAGGGTTTAGGAGCATGAGCCATGGACCTTAGCTAAGTTCAACCACTTTGGGGCCAAGTCTAGCCAAATGGTAACCGCTTTATGATCCTTCAGATATTGACCCTAGCCATCTTAATCAAAGACTATTAGTTTTGGTTCAATCATGTGATTTTCTTAAAGGGTAGAAGGGAAAGAGTTTATGGTTTGGGTCAAATGGCTTAGGGTTGTGTGTGTGTGTGCAAGAGAAGCCCAAGTCACTCAGGGTTACCCTAAGTCCAAACACTCCTAGGGAACTCACTATTGGGTCTTCACATGGTGTTTTTATCCTTCCAAGGTGATTTATGGCGTGTTTGGGGAAGCTGCAGCTTATTAATAATTTACTGATAAGTTACGTGCAGTGGCTATTACAAAATTTTATTTTTTTGGAAAAGTTAGACCGCAGCCAGAAAGCTGCCACCGCACCTAGATAGGTGCGGTGTGAAAAAGTTGTTTTCTGCGTTTTGAAAATGCATAAGCTACCAAAACACAGTTTACCCAAACAGGTCAAGTTCCTTTTCAAAATGCCACCACACCTAATAAGCTGCCCCAAACGGACTCTTAGAGGATTGTAACCATCCATGTGGGGGTCCCAAGAGGAGTAGAAGTAGCTGAAAATTTCTAAATGGTGGGTTCCAACTCTAGTCCTCTAGGGTAGTCCAGGAAAAGTCCTATGGCTAGATTTTAAGCACTAAGAGGAAGATCAGATATCACCAAAAATGAGGTCAACACCATTCCAATTGAGTCAATACCTCTTGGAGAAAAGTATGGACAATTTTCCCCAATTTTGGGCTCGGTTTGAGTCTTTCTGAAACAAACTTATATTTCATACCTGATAAATCGTATAGATACATTCGTCTTTACTAGATGATGATGTAGGGAATAACCTTGCATGATTTGGTTGAGGAACTAGAGAAAAATTAGGTCTAGAAATGAATGGTTCTCGGGTTAAACCAGTTGGGGATGAAGGCCAGAAGCCGTTCGATCGCTCGTGGATCGGAAGGACAGACTAGATTGCGCTGAAAGGGAGATATGCTCGTGAACCGGAGGATGCATGGTGACTAACTAAGAATATAGCATCAAATGGGAGCACGTCGCATGGTCTTTTGGAGCTGCCAAGGAGGGACGTAGCGCCGACGTGGATTAATAGGTAAATAACCTTTTTTTTAAATAATTCAGAAAACATTAAAAATTCATAACTTGATGTAGAAAAATCATAAAAATAAAATAAAAATATCCATGTACACAATGAACAGAGGAGAATCATGTGGACTAAAAATAAAAATTACTTAACTTATATTTATTTTTAAATTAATTAAATTCCCTAAAACTTCATTAATTCATAATTAATTAAATGTTAATCAACATAATATGAAATTTTGAGGGTTTGTTCTCTATAATTAGGGATTTTTTTTTATTTTTCCAAAGGAAGAGAACATTTCTTACATGATAAACCCTAATTTCCAAATTTAAGTCACAATTTTGATTAAATAATTTTATAAATTACAATAAAAATCAAAAAAAATTATAAGGTTTGCTCTGGTAGGTTCACTTTGGTCAGAAGAGTGTATAAAAAATAAAACCTAAGTTTAAATGTTTTAAAAGTGTAATTTATTAATTTAAGTCATTAAAACCAATTAAAAATTAAATAAATAAAATATAATTAAAAAAAAAGATAAAAATTAATTCACAGTGAAGAAAATGAACACATCGACCCTCTATAAAATTTAAAATTAATATAAGTTGATTTAACCATCAAAATCCATTTTCCAAGGAAAATAAGATTTTTGCATTAAAATATTTATAATAAATTAAATATAATTAAGAAAATTTTAAAAGTGATTTGGAGTGATCCTTGTGACCAAAGGCACCCAAGAAAAATAGAATTTGTGGAAAGATAAAAAGTTTATTTTTAACCTATTTTTCAAATTTAAAGTAATTAAAAATAAAAAAATTGAAAAATACAAAAAAATCATCAAAATGTTTTTAATTATTCCCTGATGACTTTGGACCAATTAGAATATTTTCCTATTTTTCTAAATAAAGTTATGAACTTTTAAATGCCTAAATATGTATTTTTCTAATTTAATTTACTAAAATAATTGTAAAAAATAAAATAAACATAAGAGAAGTATAAAATAAACTTCTTTGAGTTTCCTGAAGACATAAAGATCAACGAAAAGTATAAATTTTAATTTTCAAAATAAATTCTATTTTTATTTAATTAATTACCAAAATAAACAAATAATTATAGAAATTATATTTTAATTCAAAAATTTATAAAATTTAACCCAAGTGGTCATCTGATGTAGGTACACTTCCAATAGTTTTCCCAAAGACAGAAACTTTACCTTGTTTGATAAAATGAATTAACATTAAAAATTCCTAGTTTAGATTAAAATGATTATAAAAATCAAAATAAAAATAAAAAAATATGATTTTTTCTGTGATATCTCAATTAATACATGAAAGATAGGTTAGCAAATTTTCAAGCCTATATGAATTAATTTAAAAGTCTTATGAAGATAGGAGACTTAGGGGCAAAATTGTAATTTCAACCTTCTCACCCCTTAATTAAATATTAGGACAAGCTAAGGATTGAAAGGGAAATTTTTGAGCTTAAGTAATGTTCTAAGGTGATTGAAACATGAGGGTAAGAGGTAGAAACGAATTAACCTCTCTTTTAGTAAAGAAGGGTATAAATGTAAATATTCAAATTAATGAATATTCAAAGATGAAATTAACTTGAATGATTTAAATGTTTGGGGCATAAGTTATGTAGTCACTAATCCCAAAATATTGTTTGAGTCATAAGTTAATCTTTTAATTAAATTTTTTTAATACACATCTACCCCCACGGTCCTAAGAGCTTTGTAGTGAGCTAAGTTCAATCAAATGATACTTGAGGGTTAGTTAAAAGATAAACTATAATTAACTTCATCCAGTCAGTACAAGCTCAAATTTACCTACTCTCTCTCTCATGGGTTAATTAAGATTTAAAAAAAAAAATTGTGCACAGGTCGAACGCAATGAATCTTGAGGTGTTCTAATCAATGACATAATAAATTCAAGTATACATGAAATGGTTCAAAGGATTCTTAAACGTTGTTCTATGTTATAGCTCGAACACTTTTATAGTCTTTTGGATATTTTTGAAGAGTAATTGAATTTATTATGCTTCGTTCAAAAAACACCCTTAAGACTTCTAGGGACCCACCATGTTATGAATTAAGGTCTCTTTTGAACTTAAACCATTAAGGCTTCACTACTACTAACACGCCTAAAAAATGCTTGATATTACATACACATTTTATGATTAATTTTAATCATATTGCACTTTAAAGGAAGGTATTTTGCATGTTTTTGGTGTTAGGTACAAGAAATAGACTATTGAAGAAAAAGAAGCAAATACGGTGTAATTTGGAGAAAAAACGAGCTAGAAAGCAAATTTTGGCCTGACACATTTCGATAAGCTTTCTATGCTTAATTTTTTTTACAATTCTTGCATATTTTTGAATGAGATTATACTTTAAAAAAATTTCATGCTTATTTTGTAGGTCTATCTGTTAGGAATGCAACACAACTAAAATAGAGCGAAACGGAGCTAAAACGGGTCCAAACAGAGCAAAATGGTGGAACTACGCAGAATGGGCGCCGGCGGTGCCCAATTAGGCGCCGCCGGTGCCAGAAACCCGAGAGCCACGAATTTGGGCCTCGACAGTGCCCAAAATCAGTGCTGATAGTGCTAGGAGCGGTTATTGTTCATATACATTGAATCTGGATGCTTTTTGGAAGGCTTCTTGAAGGACCTCTCCTTATACTATATTAGAATGGTTTTATGTCAGAAAACATGATAGGTATGTTAGGAAAAATGTGGAAAATATTTAGAGATCTTATAATAGGAGTAGAAATATAGATTTCTACCTTTTTGGAAAGATTGGAGATGGGATTTTGAGAGACTCTATATGAGAATCTAATAGCATTGCATGGATCAACAGGAGACTTTGTGGGAGAGATTTTTATCTTTCTTTCAAGGGGAAAAAGCTAAGTATTGTGTTCTTCATTATTTTATGATTTTGTAAACACCTATGTAGTGGATTTGCTTTGATGAAATGAAGCTTTTCATCATGTTTTCTTCATGCTTTGTCATGTCTTTCTCTTACTCTTTCTTCTTTTTTGGAAATAGTAGCATATGAAGATTATTCGATTGTTTTCATTCTACTTTCTTTTGTAATGAGTAGGATTCATGTTTAGGATATTGGGATGCATGCTAGAAGAAGTTTTAATTATAAATGTGATGGTTTTTACTTGCACTTCATTTATAATACAAAAAGAGCTCGTTGTAGTGTTAAAATTCATTGTAATTGCATTGACCCGAAAGGACGGTGTAATTCTCAACAAAGTCTAACCACATTCAAATTTTATAGATGGTGAAGTTCATGGGGGTTGAGTGCAAATAAATAGGGAAATATACTTTGATGGGTATAGAATCAGAGATTTTATGGTGACATATTAAAATCCCTGATTCGGTCCTAGTGTTTAGAAACTATAGCAAGAGTTAGCCTTCAGGTGAAGGGAAGTGGGAGCTCTGGAGTGAGAGCCAGTATCCTCCCAGCCTAACTACGAATTTAGGGACTAAACCTAGGATTAGCCAATTGTCTTTTTGCACTCGGAAGAGGGTAAAGAATAGGATTGCTCCTATTTGGTACATACAATATTTAATGCATCTCATTCCTTTACATTATTCAATTCACTACATAAGAATAGTAGATTTTATTATCTCAAATTCTCCAAACCAATTTATCCAGAAAGGTTTATATCTATAAGTAATATTTGCATTTAAGAATAGTTATTATCCTTATATATAATCATCTGCATTTATGAGTAGTTGCTAGATAAAACACCCCTTATATCGACCTTCCAAACTAAATCTGATAATAGTAGACTAGAATTTGACTAAAGACCACTTACCTCGCTTCTCTGTGGGATCGATAAACGGGACTTTACTAGAGCCATATATTACTTGAATGATATGTATACTTGCATAGAACGTTTAGTGTGTGCACATACATACAAATATAAAAACACCTAGAAAATAGCACACGCCAGAGTCGCATCAGCTACGTAGAAGTTGTTCTTACTTTCACTTTGCAATATATACATGATTATAAATGCAAAAATTTTTGCGGGAGCAACAAGAAGATGATAGGTACGTATTTATAGTTTATTTATTGTCATTTTATTCATGCAAATTTACTATTACTTTAATATATTATGCATGCTTGGTAGAAACACTTTTCGAAAAGCCAAAATAAAAATTTTCAAAATTAAGATAGAATTTTTCAAAATTAAACCTAAACATTTTCAAGACAACAAACAACAAAATACATTTTGAAAATTAAACGTACACTTTTAAACCTAGTGAACGCCTTTAATCACTCTTTTTGGGTTACGAGAATCCCTCGGATGGGGTAACCTATGGTTGCTAAGGAGATTTCCCTAGTTTAAACGAGCTTAACAACCTGTTTAGAGTAAGTAAATTTGAAATAAAATTGTGGTCCTGGAATGAGGGAACCGTGGGATCCTAATCGGTGTCGCGCTAATTAAATTAAAATTTCCCCAAATAACACTTAACCTGAAAAACAAAACTAGAATATTGAAACATAAACAGTAAAATCTTTTGAACCTTAGAATTTAAGACTGCTACTTTGACAAGGAGTTTGGAGCAAACACCGTGGGCTGCACGACGAGGATGTGTAGAAGAACATGTTCAAGTGAGCAAGCAAGTAAACAACAACACAATTCTTCCCTTAGCTTAAACAACGAGCCATAGGACTTCGAGGTGTTCCGTCTTGTATGGAATAAATCCTCAACCTATCTTTTGGCTTTTACACAATAAGTTGTACAAATTAAGCCTTAACGCGTCTTAGAATTCTGATATCATCATTCGTCACAATGTAGACCCTCCTATCTTCCAGACTATTTGTATGATCATGTCATGAAAGTGTAAGCCCTATAAAATAAAATCGGTCAGATGAAACATCTAATAATTTCTTTGAAATGAAAGCCAAACCACAGGATAGTCTGGGAAGTCACTGATGTTCTCCTCAGGATCCGTGACATCTCCTAGTTCTCCCCTTTGCATTCCGAAAGTAATTGTTCCTATTTGATCTTTCCCATTTGATATTCCTTTGTCTGCTCTTGAAAACTTAAACTTTGAAATTCTTGAAGGCAAAATCACTAATATGAATCAAGATTATTCTTAAGCAGCTTCAGTCACTTAGGAAGTAATTAACTACAGGGATTTTCATCTATTGGGAACTTTCGAATACAGCTTAATATAAATCCTATTTAATCTTCTATGTTAAATAGGGGAACTTGTCGGTCAACATAAAGTAGTTTCGTAGACTAAAACAGATGTCATAAATTTTATAGTTTAGTTATTTTAGCCTCACTTTCAAGTATTGTGTCTATTCCTCAAGATATGTACATTACTTGCAGTGTTGTACTCGATTATTTAAACTATTAAATATAAGGGATCAGTTCGGTCTATTATGTTAAAAAATTATAATGCTACTTTCCAAAATTATAAATATAAATATATTAAATCAAATTATATTTTCAAAGCTACTAAACAACAACTTCCCATTCGATCGCCGATAAGGCTCATTTTGTTACTTAATGGTAGAAAAATATGCAATAAATTTACACTAACAAAATAATTTTATTTTATTATCGCATCTTATTATTGTCTGATGTTTATGATTTTCTTTAGAGTATTCTTTTAGAGGTAATAAAGATGATGCTTACATATTATTAATGATGTTTATGATTTTATTTAGAGTATTCTCTTTAAGTTTTTCTTTAGATAATTTCTCAAAGGAAATCTAGGGGCTATCAATACACAAAATGATTTGAATGCAATTTTGTGTTACTTAGTTGTCATACTTCTCATTATATGGGCGTTCTGTGTGGAAAAAATTCACTGTACCAAAAGAAATGAAAAAATGAAATTTGCCTTACATACCACTCAATTCCTATGTATTTATAGATTTAACACACTAAACTTCATATTTTATATATATGCCACTTTACCTATGAGTGGATGGATGACGTCTTGGTGCTCTTTGTAAGCTACGATGTCATAGTGCTGGAGTGGCGATTCACGAGTTGGGAGAGGAGTGTGGATGGCCGAAGAACAATGTCACCAAAGTGGTGGACCATCGATTGTAGAGGAGGAAGAGTGTCGTGGGAGGCAAGTGAGATTTAAGGAGAAATCGAGAGGGGGAGGAATATAGAGAATAACCAGGAAGAGCGACAAGCGGGATAGGGAGAATGAGGAATTTGGCATTATAAAGGATAAGTCTGATGGTTTAGTTACATTAGGTATCTGTTGGTTTTAATTTTGATAGCAATCGACGGTTAAAAACATAAATACTTCTAAATAAACCATCAGGATTATTTTTTTAATTTTATAAAATGATAGATTGAGGAGTGGTAATATTGTTGGAATGTTTAAAAATTAAGTATCCATCGCTAAGCCTTGAGAAATTAAACCAATATTGGTGATATAAAGTAAACCTTAAGTAATGTCGTCGTTTTTAACGCCTTTTCCTGTAGAAAACCTTATTAAATTTAATATAAATGAAATCTTTTGGGTATATAAAAGATTTCTATATTTTCAATTAGAAATGAGTAAATCTTTTCGATCATATTTTCATACCTTGCTTTCTTTATTATTTTACTTTCACTACACAATTTTGTGATAAAAGCCTGTTAATGAATATTTACGTTGATTAATGATTCAAACCTTTTGAATGATTGTTAGTCTTTATTTTAATTTTCTACTAACCGATATAAGTTTTTCACTGTCAATTCATTTTGCTTTGATCGTATTTTTTGCCTCGGTTGACCAACACCTTTCGCAAGGTTATGAACAGTTCTTGCTGCTGCATTCGCGGGGGTAACCACCGAGACTCGCTACTTAGTTGATTTATACCTTAACCTTCATTGAGTTTGTCATTACTAAAGATAGAACTACCTCTAGTGCTATATACACATTGAGCTTTGGGCTGAATTTTTTATGCTTGTCATTGTGCGTTAAATATGTTGGTAGGGTGCCAATCAGAGAGCGTCGTTGTTGGTCACCCTTATTTTATGATATTTTCATTTGGCTCACATCTTACACATTTCAAAGTCTTTCTTACTTGGTCAGATTGTTGCCTCATTCATTTCTAACCTTTTGTTCGGATTTAAGAAAATCTTGTCGCTGCCTTCGTAGGAGTAACTACCAGAGTTTCAAAATAAGGGAAATTTTCACCTTTCCCTTTGCAGTGCTTGTTGCTATTGTATATGAAACCATCATTAGAGCTATATCTAACTCATACAATGAGACCAAATGTTTTAATGTGGGAGTGTTACGGGATATTCTAGCGATCAAACCAATTTGGGGATGGTGTTGGCATTGCTTCTTGGATTCATGTTCCCAAAGTTTCAATTGAACTCGAGAAGACATTAAAGAAGTTTGTCATAGCATATGATAAATTTTGAAATAATAATTCCTTTATTTGCCCAGTGTTATTTTGACCTTCACTTAATGAACTAAGTTAAAAGGACACTTTCATAATGTGGTACCGCTCACCTACCACATCTCACCTACCGCTCACCTACCTCCCACCTACCACTCTCTTGCTTTGTATTAATAGAGAGGGTGTGAGGCTTAAGAGAGCAAGAGAAGAGGTCTTAAGATACCACAAAGGAGGAGAGAATAGCTAGAGATCTAGAGAGGAGGAGAGCATCTTGAGGCCTTGTATCAAGGCGTCTCTTGAGAGGGAGGCTATAGAAGGAAGATAAGGGCTCATCTCTATGTATAAGCTATGTATTCTCCATTTCTTTTTCCTTAGTGAACTATTTTATTGATTCCCTCTTGTGGACGTAGATCCAGTTGGATCGAACCACGTAAAAAATCTACATTTGCTTGTGTTCTTTGCATTTGATTTCTATGTCAGGAAGTACATATCTCACAACACCAAGTAAAGTGTTGATCACCTAGAATTGACCGAGCAGTGTGCATGTAGTGTTGATTATCTTGTTTCAATCATTTGGAACCATCCATCCATTTTGCATTACTCACCCCCTTGACAAAGCCTCTAGATAGATGATATAAATTGTGTTTTCGAATCTATATCTATTTTTTCAAGAACTTCTTAGCATGCTCCTTTTAAGGAGCATCTCTGAGTTCAATTTATCCTCATTGATGTGGAAATGTAAGACTCAGTCCTGAAAGAAGAGTCTAAGGAGTCCAACTCTAATGAGCAAAAAGCTCGTAATACATGTTATGGACCCCCTTTTATTGAAGAGCTGTTAATCGTGCAGTGGCGGAGTAATTAATTTGAAAGGGAATCAAGGAATATTCTATTCCGTGAAGCGCGCAGCGTCAGCATAATTTTTTGAGGAAAATCACTTGTCCGGAAATTTCTCAAGGAGAAAATTAATTTTGAAGGTTAACTCTTGTAGGTGGTTAGCTCTTGGAATTCAGCAGGTGCTTAGCGGAGCAAATTTCAGACATTAGTGGGATCAAGACACAATAATTGGATCCGCTAAATTTGACATCGAAAATTTCACTAGAAAGAATGATTTCAGCCTATGGAGAGTCAAGATGAGTGCCTTATTAGTTCAGCAGGGTGTTGTAGAAGCCTTGCAAGGGTCGGCGGCACTACCGGCCGACATGATAGAGAAAGAGAATATTAACATGCTGGACAAAGTTCATAGTTTGATAATCTTGAGCTTAGGCGACAAGGTTTTGAGGGAGGCGTCGAAGGAGACAACGGCAAGCATTTTGGGTCAAACTCGAGGTACTCTACCTGACCAAGTCCCTAGTTAATAGGCTCTTTTTGAAGCAGAGCTTGTACTCTTTCAAAATGTACGAAGATAAATCACTCTCGGAGCAGATCAATGAGTTTAACAAGATCATAGATGATCTTGAGAATATCTACGTCAAGATAAATGAAGAGGAGTCGACGAATTTTAGATTTTAAATTTAATTTAAATATATATATATATATATATAATTTAGAAAGTAATATTTGATTTTGAAAATAATTTTAAGTTTAAAAATTTTAAGATATGAAATCAAACCGATCTCACATCCCGAATAGCTTATATAAACGAGCACCACACCACAAACCGTGTATATATCCCGAAGAATAGACACGCTGCTTGATAATGGGGCTCAATTAAATAAACTAAAAGATTTGTGACATCCGTTTGGTCTGCGAACCAATTGTATAAGCCGATAAGTTCCCCTGCTTATTATAAATGAATTAAGCAGGGTTTATATTACCTGGGTTATTAAAGTTCCCTATAAGGGCAAGCCCCTATAGTTACTTACGTCTTAAATGACAGGAATCATTTAAGAAAACTCTCGATAATGATTAGTGATTTTTCTCTCAAGAATTTCAAAGTTTAAAGTTTTCAAAGGATTGAATTTTGGAAATTTCAATAAGGAATGGATCAAATTTGGAACAGTTTATATTAAGAGTCCAAAGGGAGAGAAGTAGGAGAAGCTGAGGATCCAAGAAGAATCTTGGCAACTTCCCGACTATCCTATTGTTTGGCTTCAATTTAGGAAGAATTATTTAGTATTTCGATCTTGTCAATTTTAATTATTTAGGACTTATATTCGTATGACATGATCATACAAACAGCCTCGAAGATGTGAGGGTTTATGTCGTACCAAACAACTACCTCGGAATCATAAGACAGGTTAGGGCTTAATTTACATAATATGATTATGCAAATGCCTAACAAAAGGATTGAAGATTTATGTTGCACTAAGCAAACTAACTCGAAATCCTATGGCTTTGTTGTTTAAAACTAGGAAAGGTTTTGTCGAAGTAGACTCGAGTTTTGTCGATGACGATGGTCATGTCGCCCACTATGCTCCAAGCTCCTGGTTGTTGCAGAGGTTTAGTTTTAGAAGTCATAAATCAGGAGATGAAAGAAGTGTTTTGGTTTAGAGAAAATATTAAAATCCAAGTTTTTTTAATACTTTAATTAAAACAAATCTTAAAGTTGTTTAAATAGAACCGATTAAGATCCCACAGTTCCGTCATCCCGGCACCGTTATTTTCATTGAATTCACTTAGTCCAGATGAATTTGCTAAACTCAACTGAATGAGTTCCACACTTTCATTTAGACCGTGGGAAATCCCGTTAGCAACACGTGGGTTACATCATCCGAGGTATTCTCGATCATTCAACGAGACGTTTTAATTTAGTTAAAGTTGTAGTTTTGTTGTTCTGTTTGTGATTAAATTTTGAGTTATTTTATATTTTGAAATGTTGTGGCGATGATTTTTATCTTGTAATGACTTTTAATTTAGTTTTGGTTTCAGTTCAGGGACTATCCAAAAGGTTTTGATTTTCATGCAACAGCTTTGTTTAACATGCATGAAAAGTAAAGTACATTGCAATAAAGTAAATTGCAATAAAATAAAAGCCTACCTGGACGGTCTTCCCGTCATCCCAAGCTGCACTTAAAACACATGTTAAGGCATTTAAATATTTCAACAAGTACCTAGGTAAGGCTAAGAAAAAGGTTTTGGTTGTCTACCAAAGTCTTAATCCTATAGCTCGTCATCTCCTATGACGTCTAGATTCTTGTGTTTTAGTTTAAGGATGATTTTCTTCATCAAAGAACAATTAAGTTCAATTGTTCTTATAAACATCCTATCATATTGAGGAAGTGCTTAAGACGAGTCTTAAACATCCTTTCAATATCTCTAGGATTGTTTTAAGTCCAAGGGAGTTTAATTATACAAGTGAATTAATCATCCAGGAGTTCAAGTTTTGTTCTCTTGCTCAGTGAACTAGGACATTTGAATATTCTATACGTGGAGTAACACTTCACTTGATATCTTATTTAAGAGTTATAATAATAAGAGCTTTAAAAGGGCAAATCAACTTATTAAGTATTTTAATGATTTAAACTTAAATTTAATTTTAATTTTGACTTAATTATAAAAAATTAGTTTAAGTTTGGAATAGGGTTTAAATTATTTTAGATTTAATTCTTAATGATTTCATTTAGGTTTGTTGTTAAATGATTTTAATTTAATTTAATTCAATTTAATTTTAATTCCATTTAATTTAATTTTAATTTAATTTCATTTGATTTTAATTTAATTTAATTTAATTTATTTTAATTTGATTTAATTTAATTTAATTTAATTTAAATTTAATTTAATTTTAATTCAATTTTAATTTAATTTAATTTTAGTTTAATTTTAATTTGGATTATTATTTTAATTTTTTTTAAGTAAGAATTAAGTATTATTGAAGTGATTTATTTAGGGATTTTTAAATTAAAGAATAAATGTCCTCTTAATAATATCCCTACCTTAATAATTCTAATTTCTATTACTCTTCCAAAATTTCAATTAATTATTTAATTAAAGTTTTATTTTAATTATATTTGAAATGATTAATAGGTTTCTAACCCCAATCATTTAAGTTTCAATCATCCAAAATCAGTTTAAAGTCAAATATTTTACCCTTCCCCTTTAAATTAATCCTAAAATTTTAATTAAAGGTTGAAATTTTTAATTACCATTTTGCCCTTCAATCTTAATAATTCTATAACTCACTAAATTAAGCTCAAATGAACTTGAAATTTTTATGTAACCTCACTCACATGTCAATTAAGACATTAGAGGAGAAAATGTGATTTTTCTGTATTTAATTTATTTATGTAATTATTTTTAATGAAAAATAGTGGTTTTCAAGGAAAATTCAATAACATGATGAAGGAAATATTTCTGTCCTTAAGCAAATTATGGGATGTTTCTAATGAGTAGAGGACCATTTGGACCAATTTTAGTGATTTTTTGAATTATTTTTTATTTATTAGAATTATTTTGAGTTTTGGAGTATTAATTAATTTTAAAATAAAATTAAAGTTGAAAAATGGATTTTATATTTTTCTTAAATCTCTCTAATCTCAAGGAGTTTAGAGAAACAAATTTTGTATTTTTCTGATTTTCCTTTGATTTATTAGAATTATTTTAGTGAAAAAGGTTGGAAAATGCATTTCTTAATATTAAAAATTACATTAAGCCTTTAAAATTCAATATCTTATCCTAGGGACTTAAGAAAAATATTTGGCTTACTCCTAAGTAATTAGAATTCAAAATGTGACATTTTTGTGATTTTTAATATTTTTATGAATTTTTATTATTTTTTAATTATTAAAAATATTAAAATAATGATAAAAATCAACTTTTTTAGAAAATTACAATTTTAATTTTCCTAAATTCCTCTGATATCAGAGAAGCTCCAAAACTATTTTTGTGAATTTTTGAAAAGTATTTTGTGAGTTATGAATTTTTAAAGTTTAATTTTATCCATTTTACTTATGAGGCTTAATCAACCCATTTGGTGGGGCTAATCAAGTCCAATTGACTTCAAACTTTTATGTGATGTTCCTCTGATCCTAAAGATCAGTGGATAATTGTTTTCAAGTCAATTTGATATGTAGTTAACCCTAATAAATTAAAGTTCAATTTTGGGTATTTAGACCAATTAGGGTTATTCCAAGTGAATTAACTCAAAACTTATTTTTCCTAGGTTCCTTTGGTCATAAGAAACATCACCAAATTTTCCTAGAATTTATTTCTCAACATGCTAATTATTGGAATTAAAATACTCAAAACAGTAACATGCAATTGAAAAATCAATAACTTCTCATAGGGATGGTCTCTGACCTTAGAAAATTCAGAGAATGTTCCCAAGTTCAGAGGCTTTAAAAGCCCTATGGTCTCATGCCATAATGAATTGTCTATGTGCATGGAGAATTGAAATAGTGCAGAGAGTAATTAAATCATTAAAAATAAAATACCAAATGAAATTAATTGATTTCTTTTCCACATTATTCTCCTCTGTTCACTAAGCAAGCGAGTATTTTTATTTTATTTTTAGGATTTTTCTACACAAAGTTATGGATTTTCTAAGTTCTGGTAATTAAATAAATCCATAAAATCCTATTTTTCTATTTATCCGAATCGGAGCCACGTCATCCTTAGCATCTCTGAACAGCCACGCGGCGCTTTCTGGTTCGACGCCGCCATCCGACTCAGCGCTTCAGGGGCCCGCGGTTCATGTAACATCGCGCAGTCTGGCTCGATTCCGACCGTCCGCTCGATACACGCTCGATCTGACGGCTCCTGGTCATCATCTACGACTGGTGTGCACCTGTGATTGTCTACACTAAAACCCTAAGAACTCGCTCGATTCTCAACGGATTTTTGTGTTCTTATGCTCTATGGATTCGTCTTGAAGAGACGAACACATCCATATAGTAAACATGCATTGAAATCGATTCATATCAAATGGAGAATCTCCAGGAGCTCGGGAGGAAGAGAGAGTTCATACCTTTGCTCAGAGAAGTGAAGCTTCGATATGAGGGTTGTGTCACGTTCGATTGGGTCCAAGCAAGCTCCAGATGAAGTCCCTTGGCCTGGTGAATTGCCTAGGTACAAAAGTGACCACAGCCGATCACAAAGCTTGGAGGCTGGAAGAAATGGCTGGCCTGATGAGGGGGCATTTGTTGGGAAACTTCTCATTTTGGTCTGGTGAAGGTGTAGAGTCAATCAATTTGAGGATTGACTCACTGTGGTGAAGTGTCCTGGTTTTGGGCTTAAATTTCAACTCTGAAATTGAGCTCACAGAGAGGAAATGGCAAGGGGATTTCAGTGGGGATCAAGTTCTCCAGGTGTGGGGGAGAGTCTGGAATGATTTTGGCAGAGTTTCTGTATGGTTTGTTTCAGTCTCCTATTTGGCCGAGAGGGGGTGGTGTTTAAATAGGAATGGTCGGAGGGCCTCCTGGGGGAGTTAGGGGTTGGGATCATCTGCTCTGGTGAGGAGAAGAACAGCCATGGTGGCCATTGGGCATGGGGCAACTCAACAAGGGAGAATTTCAACGTGGGCTCACGTGGGAGCTCTCGGGTGTGGTGTTTTCCGGCGGCCCAGGTGGCTGGCCAGCAGGCATGAGTCACCCTCAGGGTCAGGAGGTTTGGGGCTTGATGTTTGTGAGTTCAATTGGGTCGTTGTCATGTGTAAAGTGGTTAGATCAAAATGGAATGGGGGCATGGCTTCTTTGGCTTGGTTTGTGTCAACCCATGTGTTTGGGCTAGGTTCACCTCTCCATGACCTCGATTTTAGGCTTAGAAAAGTGGTTTAGGTCGGCTTAATCAGCTGGGGAAGGGTCACCATCCAAGTACAATTAAGCTTAAGCAAGGTTTAGTGGAATCATGGGAGTGGCTAATCCTCTTAAGGGAACATGGAAAGAGCTCCCTCCTCTTGCCATCTTGGGTATGGTGAAGTGTCCAAGGCTCTCATGGCTCTCATGTGGCTCATGCATGGCTTCATGGCTCCATTTGGCTTGGGAAAAGTTAAGTCAACTTTCATGAGGAAGGGTTTTGTGATTTTTGGCATTTTGGTGAGAATTGTCATGTGGCTAGAATTGGAATGGTTTGATGATAAATTAGGACTTTAGAAATGATTTTAAGTTGAATGTAAGATGAGGGAGAGCGTCATATGGACTTTACGATGGGTTTGGGCTTTTAAAATTTGGTAAAGGTGGGCTTTTAGAATGGTTTAAGGGAGTGGGCCTTCATGATTCAAAATGGGCTTTTGGATGAAAAGTTTGTAAAGGGCCATGTCAAATAAATGTTGGGTTTGGTTTAGGGATGTGTCATGAGTGATTTGAAGCAAGTTTGGAATTGGATTGGGTCTAATTTGGGTCTCTTTGGTAATAGAGTCCAAATGGGTCAAAATGAGCTACCTTGGGCTAAAGTTGGGCTAATGTTGAAATTGATGTAAAATTAATGTTGGGAAATGTTTATGGGGGTGTTACAAATAGGTTTCAACTTTGGTTGGGTTTTGATTTTGGGATTTGGGCCCATTTGGGTTAGGTTTGGGTGTAGGCCCATTTAAGGAATTTTGGGTTTGGGTTGAAATTGAGTAAGGTTTGGGTCCAAATTTTGGGCAAATCATGTTAGTGTTTTGTTTGTGGGGATTCTAGGAAGGTTTTAGAAAAGATTTGGGTCAAATTGGTATTGAATTGGGTTGGTTTGAGCTAGGTTTAGGTCATGGGTCAAAATTGAGCCTTAAGCTTAAAAATGAAATTAGATTCAAATGCCAATCAAGTTGGGCTTGAATTTGGTCTAGATTGATATTGGGGATATTAAATTGAAGTTTAGAATTGAATTGGACCAAAATTGAGGTCAATTGGGGTGATTTGGTTTGACATTGGGTTCATTTGGGTTTAAAATGGGCTAAATTGGGGGTTTTGGTAAAAGTGGGGTAAATTAACAAAATTAGCCCATGGTGTAGTTGGACAAAATGAAATTGGGAATATTTTAGATTTTCTGAAATTTTCTGGGAATTTTCTGAATTTTTGGATTTTTGGGTCAAGAGGGGCATTTTGGTAATTTGGAGGGTATTGGGGGTATTTTTGGAAATTTTGGTATTTTTGGCTGGAGATGGTCAATTTGAGTGGGGGGAAATGTTTAGGATTAATTTTGAGGAATTTTGGGCAATTTAGGTGATTTTGCAAATTTTGGGTAGTTCTAAGGGCATTTGGTAGGTTTTATTGGTGTAGGGTTCTCGGGGATCAAAAATTGAAATTTTGGAAAAATGAAGATTGATAAAAATTGAGCAAAGTGGAATCACTTTAGTTGAGCCATGAAGTCATATTAAGCCTATATGAGCCATGAGAGGACTCATTTGAGGCATTCACTATGTTCTTCCTAACCCTCTTAGCCAGGGCTTAGGGGTTAAGGACTATCCATATGAATTACCTACATGAGTCAAGAAGTCAAGTTGGGTGAGAGTGTGGTTTTAGGACTTGGGATGTGCGTGAGAGTGTAGTGTATGTGCAAGCAAACCCTCACCAGACCAGGCCATCCAGGGTATTCCTAAGGCCAAAAAGTCATATAAGGAACTCATCCTTTAAACCTCCACATTTGATTTCAACCCTCTAGGTGATTAGGGGTCTACAATCATGCTTGTGGGGTTTGCAGGGAGTTAAGAAGTAGTTTGAATTTCTAAAGGGTGGGTTCCATTTCTAGTCCTCTAAGATTAGTCAAAGGAAAAACCTAAGGCTAGATCCTAAGTACTAAAGAGAGAAGCAAAAGACCTCATCAAAAATGAGGTCAACAAATGGACCCTCAATAGGTGGGGTGTGCTAACCAAGCACACCGCGCATATTGGCGTTGACCGAAGAAATCAACAAAGCCAACACAAATGTCCAAGTGACGAACTTAGGACGAAGTAGAAGAATTTCCGCTGGGGAGTATCAAGTACATTTCCAAGACTGGAGATTCCTGAACTCTCACAGGGGAAATGGAGAAGGAGGTGAACTCCAAATCACAGGATCTGGGGAATTCGATTTAGATTTCATTTTACCTTTAAATTTCAAGTTTCAATGTGTGAGTTTGGATTTTGATTTGTTTCGAGTTTCAATTTCGATTGAAGTTTAATTTAAAATCAATTTAAGGAAATTTTGAATTTGAAATTTGGATTTGAAATGAGAATTAAAACATGGGTTTCAACCTCGGGATGAGAATTGAAATTTAGGTACTGATCTCGGAGTGAGAACTAGAATTTAGGTACTAGTCTCGAAATGAGAGCTGGAATTTAGGTACCAGTCTCGTAATTTAGAATTGAAATTTAGGTATCAATTCGAAAAGAGAATCGAAATTTAGGTATCGATCTCGAAATGAGGACTGGAATGTAGGTACCAGTCTCAGAAATTTTGAATTGAAATTTAGGTATCAATTCGGACGAGAATCGAAATTTAAGTATCGATCTCGGAATGAGAACTGGAATGTAGATACCAGTCTCGAAAATTTTGAATTGAAATTTAGGTATCAATTCAGATGAGAATCGAAATTTAAGTATCGATCTCGAAATGAGAACTGGAATGTAGGTACCAGTCTCGGAAATTTTGAATTGAAATTTAGGTATCAATTCGGATGAGAATCGAAATTTAAGTATCGATCTCGGAATGAGAACTGGAATGTAGGTACCAGTCTCGGAAATTTGTACGGGAGTCAGAATGTAGGTACTGATCCCAAGATGAGGACTGGAATGTAGGTACCAGCCTCGAAAAGTTGTAAGGGAGTCAGAATGTAGGTACTGTTCCCAAGATGAGGACTGGAATGTAGGTACCAGCCTCGGAAAGTTGTAAGGGAGTCAGAATGTAGGTACTGATCCCAAGATGAGGACTGGAATGTAGGTACCAGCCTCGGAAAGTTGTACGGGAGTCAGAATGTAGGTACTGATCCCAAGATGAGGACCGGAATGTAGGTACCAGCCTCGGAAAGTTGTACGGGAGTCAGAATGTAAGTACTGATCCCAAGATGAGGACTGGAATGTAGGTACCATCCTCGGAAAGTTGTACGGGAGTCAGAATGTAGGTAATGATCCCAAGATGAGGACTGGAATGTAGGTACCAGCCTCGGAAAGTTGTACGGGAGTCAGAATGTAGGTACTGATCCCAAGATGAGGACTGGAATGTAGGTACCAGCCTCGGAAAGTTGTACGTATGAAGAAGGACCCAGTCTCATGCCATCGGAACCAAATTGAACAGATTTCGTAGCTCCGTGTCAATAGACCTAGTGCTCTTCCTACAAGAGGGAAAGGAGATCACAGAAAATCAACGGATTTCGATTGTGACGAAAAGGTGTAAGATTTTGAAGTTGAAGTGTGGGCCTCCCGTGAGGAAGAACCATCCCGGAAAAGGAGTTTGAAGTAGATTTGATTTGAAAAGAACTGGAGGATTTGAAAAGATGGATTTAGATTGAAATTCAATTTGAGATTCATTCTCATTTTGTTTGTCTTTTAGCGATCCAATTTTATTTTTGTTATTCATTTGATGTTCATGTGAATTTGGAGTTCGTTTTAACATTTGGATTTTTTTTTAAAGGGGGAGAATTTTCATTTATTTTCCTTTTCTTTTCTGTTCTTTGTTCAAACTTCATTTAACTCTAATGGCGTTTCTCAGTCAATTTGCACAAAAAGAGGTGAAGGCCAAAATGTGACATAGTCACTTTCATTCCAATCTTTTGAAGATACAGCATACAACTTGATCTGAAATATATCTCATACAATCCATGACTCAAAACGGACTATGTATGATTCTTGTTGATCCATCCAAAAAGTATCTGTCAAAAATCCATGTCTGAATAATGAGATACACGGTCAATAACATCACCTTCCAAGCCATCCTTGGCAGGAATGCCGCATGGATGTGTATTGGAGGTGTGCTATTTCCCGTGTAACTCACAACTCGTAGGCCGGAGACTCTCCATTTCCGGATCCGGTCGGAAGTGGTAAGGCGCCTTTCGTCGTCCATCCTTCTAAAAGTGAAGGAGATCCGCTCCACTCGGTACTCCCGGTATACAATGTTTTGCGATGTCCGCTCCATTTCCTTGTAATATCATGACGGAACCTACCGGAAGTGGTATCTCCACCGGCCCTCGGAAGTTACCCGGGCCTGCTATCCGGAGGTCAGATCCGAACATGATATTGCATTGGTTGACGAACGAAACCGTGCAGAAAGGTCTGACAAAGTCATGGTGGTCTATGTGTGGAGGTATGCAGTCGCCCTTCTGATAAATGTTGATGATGCAACTGTTGGGTATGCGATCCGTGGCAAGTACCCTCCACGTTATCATTCTTTTCACCATTCTTTTAATTATCCTCGGCATTGGATCCACCTCACTGTGACGGAGTATCCCTGGTGGATTTCCTTTTCTGTCCTCTGCGAAGTTATAGCAACATCCGCATTGTATTGTGACCCTCCCTTTCCCTGGCATCCATTTTCGGGGTTCCGAATAAGTCTTTTCTCTCAGACGGCCTGCTCGACCCATCTTCTGAAGTTTTAAGATGCAATCCACAATCTGTTGTTGCTCGTACTCTGAGAATACACCTGTGTGTAACTCGAGGCCTTCCAAAATGTTGATTCTCTTGCCTCTAATCCTTTCAAAGTATTCGAAAGTATTCTTCTCAACATTTTGCATTCTTTCTAGTTCATATTCTGGGATGATCTGCAAGTGACGAGGCCTAGTAATGTATTGCGGGATGTATGGCTCGATCCCGTCACGTTCTCCTGCATACCTTGGCTCCTCAGGGATTGTCTCTGTCGGGACATCCTTCGGGTTGCTTTCGCAACAAGGTTTCTTACCACTGGTGGCTCTGTCTGGCGTCGTGGTAATCTCTCTGCCTCTGATCTTCTTAGAGTTCCCCTTATCTTTTCTGTTGTTCTCAGAGCTTGTTCCCTCTTTTCAGGTTCCTGATGAACCGGTATCTTTGAAATGTGTGTGTCGGCGAAGGTGGTTGTTTCCTCGTGTTGATCTGCTGCTAGTTTAGTCAACATCTTGCGGATACGGCGATTCTTATTCCTTCTTTGGGTAGCAGTGAGAGTAGCTCTCCTTACCCCTTGAATTTCTGCGGGCGCGGCGTTGACGAGCCTGCCCTCTGCCGTGGCAACTACTGACTTGATTTTCTTGCCTTCCTCAGTGTTTGTCTTTCTTTTCTTGTTGCTGGATTGGTGGCTTGGGCCACCCATCTTCATCATCGTCCGGTTATGAAGCTCTTCTCGGTCCACCGGGACCCAATCATTTTCTTCATATCGTAGGCCGGTCGGTGTGAAGTCAAAATCAATTTCTATCACTGCTCCATCCTTCACCCTCTTTTCATCGAGTGCGAGACTCACGCCATTTTTAAAGTTTAGGACCAACCGCCCGTTCGACATTTCCCTGCTAAGAAGACAAGGAAAGGATCAGGGGCTGTACTAAGAACAAGAACATTAAGAAAAAACTTATCACTGAAGATTCTTATTCACTTATTTTAATTTAAAGGAAGGTAGGAAAAGATGAGGAAAGATCAGGAACAAGATTTAATTTGAAAGGAAAGGTAAAACTTTATTATTAGGATTTCATATATTTCATTTTTAGCACATATATTTTTTTAATGATTTTTTTTTTATCCATTTTTATGTTTTTGGGTTCGGACCCAGTCACAAAGTGATTGCTTCACCCGTGTTTCTAAAGATAAGACTCTATTTTAGATGTCGCCCTTCGAAACATCAGGTTGCATAATACTTCTTCAAATACCGTCCATTGATTGGAAGCATTTGTCGTTCTCCTTGGCAATTCACAAGTTGGTAGGAGCCTCCTGAGTAGACTGCCTCGACCACAAACGGCCCTTCCCAAGTCGGTTCAAATTTACCTCCTATCTTGCGATGTGCAAGAATAGGTCTTCTGAGAACAAGAACTAAGTCACCAATTTGAAGGTTCTTGGGCGGACCGGTTTATCATGGGCCTGGATCATCTTAGCTTGGTACAATTCCAAATTTTGCTGCGCTGCAAGTCTTTTCCCTTCCAAGCTTTCCAGTTCTTCCAGTCGTAATCTGGCATTTTCTTCTGTAGTAATTTTATTTGCAACTGCAATTCTGAGTGATGGAAGCTGGACTTCCAATGGTAACACTGCCTCGGACCCGTATACTAAAGCGTAAGGCGTAGACTGAGTAGGAGTCCTAAAAGTCGTCTTGTAGGCCCATAAGGCTTCTAACAACTTCTCGTGCCAATTCCTCTTGTTGTCATCCAAAGTTTTCTTTAGAATTTGAACAAGAGTTTTATTAAAAGCCTCGGCCAAGCCGTTTGCTCTTGGATAGTAGATTGTTGAGTATCGCCAATCGATTCCATGTCTTCGACAAAATTGTTGATTTTTGTGCTTCGAATGCGGACCCATTATCTGAAATGATTCTGCGCGGTACTCCGAAACGGTAGACAACTTGATTCTTGAAAAACTGCAGCACGTGGTGTGCCTTTACTTCTCTGAGTGGAACTGCTTCTGCCCATTTAGAAAAGTAGTCTGTAGCTGCAAGGATGAAGCGATGTCCTCTTGAAGAAGGTGGTTCTATCGGACCCACTATATCTGTGCCCCAACACTCAAATGGCCACGACGCAATTGTCGGATGTAACACATTTGGAGGTTGGTGTAGAACCACTCCGTGCACTTGGCACTGGTGACAGCCCTTGGCGATCTTCATACGATCGGTCATCATTGAGGCCGGTAGTACCCTAGTCTTTTAATCTTCATTTTCATTTTCGGACCCGATCGATGAGCGCCACGGAGTCCCGAGTGTACCTCTTTGACAATTTCACGAGCCTCGGACCCGCTCGGGCATCTTAACCACTTCGATCAAAAGACCTTCGTATAATGTATTGTTTATTAATGCGTAAGACAGAGTTCTTTTCTTGATTTGATGGGCTAATGACTTATCGTCCGGTAATTTTCCTCGTTTGCGGGTAGTCTATTAGCGGTTGACGCCAATCTTCTGTGTTTTCTGTCACTGCTGCAATTGTTTCTTTTTTTTCTGTTGATTTGTGTATCATATTCATGTCGAGCTGTGATAGGACCTGTTGTCCTTGAACTGACACTTCAACTGACTCATCTTGTAAGCAGGCAAATTCTTTTGTAAGGCGAGCTAGCGCATCCGCGAGAGCATTTTCTCTTCTGGGGATCTTGTAGATCGTTACATTCGGAATTTGTTCCAACAGTTTCATGGCATACTGAAAGTATTGCTCGAGTCTTGGCTTTAAAATTTTGTATTGTCCGGCGACCTGTTGAATGATCAACTGAGAATCTCCGTAGATGTTGATGTCCGTTATTCCCATTTGAATGGTTAGTTCTAGTCCTGTTATGAGGGCTTCGTATTCTGCCTCGTTGTTTGTGGACGGCTCTGTTAAGTGGTAGGAGTATCTTAACATCCTCCGCTCCGGTGTTATAAAGATTAGTCCGATTCCTGCCTTACCGGGCACTATCGTTTGCAATTCTTTGTCTTTACGTGCTGAGGACGCTCCGTCGAAGTATAGTTCCCAACGTCGATCATCAGTGTCTTCTAGGCTCATTATCCGCTCGTCGGGCAAATCATCGTCGAAAGGCGAATCTGCAGTAAAGGGTGTCTCTGCAAGGAAGTCGGCTAGGACTTGTCCCTTTACGGCGCGAAGAGGAACGAAAGTTATGTCAAATTGCAATAGTATCATCGACCACACGGCAAGTCCGTCGGAAAGTGTCGGTCGGGTCATCAAATATTACAACGGATTAACTTTCGAAATAAGGTTGACCTTATGAGAAAGCATGTAATGCCTGAGCTTCTGTGCGGCGAAGATCAGGGCCAAACAATGCTTCTCAATTGGAGGATACTTTACTTCCGTCGGGATTAGACGACGGCTTAAGTAGTAGAGAGCATTTTCTTTTCCCTCATCATTGACACAGGCTAGCGGGGCTCCGAGGGAGTCGTCTAAAGCCGCGGTATAAAGTATCAACGGTCTACCCGAGGCCGGGGCTGCTAAGACAGGAGGTGTCATTAAGTATCGTTTGATGTCATCGAAGGCATGTTGACATCTGGAATCCCAAGTAAACTTGGCATCCTTCTTAACCAAAGCAGAAAAAGGCTAACACCTTCCTGACAAATTCGATATAAAGCGTCGAAGATATGCCAACTTTCCTTGAAAGGATCGTAGCTGTTTCACGGTTTTAAGAGGTGGCATTTCTAAGATAGCTTTCATCTTTTCCGGATCAATTTCAATCCCGCGATGTCGGACAACAAATCCTAAGAATTTCCCGGAGGTGACGCCGAAGGCGCATTTTAAAGGATTCATCTTAAGGTTGTATTGTCTTAGTCGCTCGAAAACAATTCTCAAATCATACAAGTGATCTTCCTTCAGTTTGCTTTTGATGACCACATCATCCACGTAGCATTCAACTTGGTTGTGAATGAGATCATCAAAAATCTTTGTCATCGCTCTTTGATATGTTGCTCCTGCGTTCTTCAGTCTGAATGGCATTACTGTGTAGGAATACACTCCGATCGGCGTTCTGAATGCCGTGAGCTTTTCGTCTTCTGGTGCCATCTTTATATGGTTGTATCCTGATGATCCATCCATGAAAGAGAAGATTTCATGTGTTGATGTTATGTCGATCATCAGTTCTAGGATTGGTAGTGGAAATTCATCTTTTGGACATGCTTTATTTAAATCCTTGAAGTCTACGCAGATTCTGATCTGACCATTTTTCTTTCTGACTAGTACCACGTTGGCTAACCAAGTTGGGTATTGTTCTTCACGGACAAATTTAGCGTCTATTAGCTTCTTGACTTCGGCTATTACTTGTTGCTCAATTTCTAGACGCATTCTTCTGGGAGCTTGTCTGACTGGAACAGAAGTAGGATCAACTCCTAACTTGTGAACTGCGACTTCTGGAGCTAATCCTGGCATTTCGTCGTAACTCCAAGCAAAACAGTCCTTGAATTCCATTAATAGCTTGATTATTTCCTCGGAGTCTTCTTTATTGAGTAAGGAGCTAACAAAGGTTGGCTTAGGCTCTTTGCTAGTACCTAAGTTAACTTCCATTAACTCGTCTATTGTAGATTTGATTTTTTCTTCGAATTCTTATGGAGCATCTCCGATTGGTAGATCTTCGAAGTCCTCTGAAGCTTCCAAGCAGTCTTTATTAGGTTCGCAAGTGACAACCAAGCAAAATTCCGTATCGTCAACTGAACCTACTGTGCCGAATCCGAGACCATGTTTTGAATTGGGAGGCCGACCGGCATTATTCCATAGTCTTTCAAAATGTTGTGATCGGCCTTTTGTCCATTGTCGAGGTAAGACACCACGTTGAATTAAATTTTGAACACAGGGAGAGTA
>JAKZJZ010000325.1:0-55312 GCA_022702705.1 Papilionanthe hookeriana x Papilionanthe teres | reverse complement strand
ATGTCCAAGCCCACCGACTTCACCATTGCCAAGCCCCGACCTCCCCGGTCAAGATGGTGACCCATGCCCGCCGCCACCCGCCCGGATCGCCGGAAAACACCACACCCGAGAGCATCATGTGAGCCCAAGCTTCGAATTCTCACCCGCCGAGTCGCCCCATGCCCAATGGCCACCATGGCCGTTCTTCTCCTCACCGCAGCAAACCTGATCCCATGCCTCAACTCCCCGGGAGGCCCTCCACCCTCTCCTATTTAAACTCCACCTCTCTCGGCCTACGAAAAGAGCTAAGCACAAACCTTGCCAAAACTCGCCAAAATTGTTCCGACCCTTCTCCACTCTTAGAACACTTGATCCCCAAAGGAGATCCCCCGCCATTTCTCCTCCGTAAGCTCAATTTCGTAGTCGAAATTCCACCCAAAACCAGGACACTTCTCCACAACGAGCCAATTCTCAAATCGATCGGCTCTACACCTTCACTGTACTCAAGGGAAGGTGTCCACCAAAGAAAGCCCCATCTCCAGTGCCACCCAGCCTGCTCCACCTCCAAGCTTTGTGATCTGGCTTGGTCGAAATCATATCCGTACAATTCCCCGCATCAGAGACTTCATCCGGAGCTCACGGGACCCAATCGAAGGTGCAACAACTCTCGATCGAAGCCACACTTCTCTCGAGCCAAGGTACGAGCTAACTCTCCATCCCGAGCTTCCGGAGATTCTCCATTTCAAATGCCTTAGTTTCAATGCATGTTAGCCGTATAGATGTGTTCGTCTCTTCAAGACGAATCCATAGAGTATAAGAACGTAAAAATCCATCGAGAATCGAGCGAGATCTAGTGGATTTAGGTGGACGGCTCTCGAGCGAGAACACTGGGGACGATGAACGGATGCCGTCCATTCGATACACGCGCGCACGAACGGCTCGGATGGCGTCCGGACCGGAAACGCGTGCGAGAACCGCGGGGCCCGGCCGCCGACTCAAGTGGCGGCGTCGAACGGAGCGCGCCGCGCGGCCTTCTGAGTCGCCGAGGATGCGCCGGCGCCGCGTGGATAAATAGAAAATTAGGGTATTTTCTTATTTATTTAATTCCCTAAACTTCAAAAATTCATATCTCTCGTGTAGGAAAATCATAAAAATAAAATAAAAATACCCTCTCGCTCAGCTGAACGTGAGGAGAATAATGTGGAAAAGAAATCACTTAATTTCATCAAGTATTTTATTTTTTATAATTTATTTACTCTCTCGCATTGTTTTAATTCTCCATGCATGCATACAATTCACCATGGCATGAGACCATAGTAGCTTTCAAGCCTCCGAATTCGGGAACATTCCCCGAATTTTCCAAAGTCGAGGCCATCCCTATGAAGAGTTCTTGATTTTTCAAGTTCATGTCATCGTTTTGAGTATTTTAATTCCAATAAATAGCATGTTGTGAAATAAATTCTAGGAAAATTTGGTGATGTTCCTTATGACCAGAGAACCCTAGGAAAAATAGGTTTTGACTTAGTTCATTTAAAACAACTCTAATCGCTTAAACACTCAAAATAGGTCTTCAATTAATTAGAGTTAACCATGCATCAAATTGACTTGAAATCAATTCTCCACTGACCTTTAGGATCAGAGGAATCCATCATAAAAATTTGAGGTCAATTGGACTCTGGTTAGCCCCACTAATCGGGTTAATTAAGCCACTTAGCCATTTTAAACTTTAAAAATTCATAACTTTTAAAATACTTTTCAAAAATTCACTAAATTGGTTTTGGAGCCTCTCTGATATTAGGGAAACCTAGGAAAATTAAAATTTCAATTTTCTAAAAAAGTTGATTTTTAATAATATTTTAATATTTTAATAATTAAAAAATAATAAAAATCACAAAAATAATAAAATTCACCAAAATGTCACATTTTGAATTTTAATCACTTAGGAACAAACCCCATATTTTTCCTAAGTCTATTTAGTGAGATATTAAATTTTAAAGCCCTAGGGTAATTTTAAAATTAAAAAAATGTATTTTCTAGCATTTTCACTAAAATAATTACAATAAATCATAGAAAAATCAGAAAATTGCAAAATTTGCTTCTCTGGTTTCCTTGATATCAGAGAGATTTTTGAAAAATATAAAATCCATTTTTCAACATTTATTTTATTTTTAAATTAATTAACACTCCAAAACTCAAAATAATTATAATAAAAATAATATAATTCAAAAAATCACCAAAATTGGTCCAAGTGCTTCTCTGGTCATTAGGAATGTCCCCTAATTTTCTTAAGGACAGAAACTTTCCCTTGGTCATGTTATTAAATTTTCCTTGAAAATCTCTATTTTCCACCAAAAATAATTATATAAATAAATTAAATACAGAAAAATCACATTTTCTCCTCTCATGTCTTTATTGACATATGAGTGAAGTCACATAAAAATTTCAAGTTCATTCGAGTTCAATTTAGTGAGTTATGAAATTATTAAGCTTAAAGGGTAAAATGGTAATTAAACTTTTAACCCTTAATTAAAACTTTAGGTTTAATAAAAAATCAACAAGTAAAATATTTGATCTTAATCTGATTTTGATGATTGAAATTTAAATAATTAAAGGGTAGAAACCCATTAAATAATTTTAAAATGATTAAACTTTAATTAAATAATAGATTAAATTTGAGGAATAATAAATCGAATTATTAAAATAAGGGATATTTATTAGGAAGAGATTTATTCTTTAATTTAAAAAATCCCTAAACTAATTATATCATTAATACTCAATTTTTAATTAAAATGATAACTCAAATTTAAAATATTAAAAGACTTAATTAAATTATTAAACTCTTTAAAATTTTAATTAAAATTAAAAATAAAGTAAATTAAAGATAAATTAAATTAAAATTAAATTAAATTTAACAATTAAATTAAATTAAATTAAATTTAATAATTAAATTAAATTAAATTAAATAATTAAATTAAATTAAATTAAACAATTAAATTAAATTAAATTAAATTAAATTAAATTAAATTAAATTAAATTAAATTAAATTAAATTAAATATATCAATTAAATCAAATTAAATTAAATTAAATTAAATTAAATTAAATAATTGAATTAAATTAAATTAAATAATCAAATTAAAATTAAATCAAATCAAATTAATTAAACATCAAATCAAATTAAATCAAACTCAATCAAATTAAATTAAATTAAAACTCAATTAAAATTAAATTAAATTGAATTAAATATAACATCACCTAAAACTAAAGAAAATAAATTTAAAGCAACTCAACACTATTCCAAATTTAAACTCTTTAACTTAAACCAAATCATTCAATACTAATTTACCCTCGAAAGCTTTAGTTATTATAACTCCTAAATAAAACATTAAATGAAGTGTCACTTCACTCATAGTGATATTCAAATGTCCTAGTTCACCGAGCAAGTTAACAAAACTCAAAACCCTCGACGACCGATTCATTTATATAATTAAATTCATTCGGCTTAAAACAATCCTAGAAATATCGAAAGATGTTTAAGATCCTTCTTAAGCACTTCCTCAATATGATAGACATTTATAAGAACAATCAATTCGATTATTCTTCGATGAAGAAAATCGTCCTTAAACCAAAACACAAAGAACCTAGACGTCATAGAAACGACTAGCTATAGGATTAGGAATTTGGTAGAAAACCATAACCTTTCCCTTAATCTTACCTAGGAACTCGCTTAAGTATGCTAATTGTGTTTTAAGTGCAAATTGGGATGACGGGAAGACCCTCCGTGTACGCATTTGTATTATCGCAATTTACTTTCCTGCAATTTATTTTCCAAGCAATTTACATTATCGCATTTACTTTATCGTAATCGCGTTTATTTTTCTCGCATGATAAAACAACAACTGCATGAAAACCCACACCTTTAGGATAGTCCCTAAAACCGAAAACCAAATTAAGTTAAAAGTCATCGCAAGATAAAATTCACCGCCACAACATTTCAAAATATAAAACAACTCAAAACTTAATCACAAACGTAACACAAAACTACAATTGCAACTAAATTAAAACGTCCCGTTGGATGATCTGGAATACCTCTGATGATGTAACCTACGTGTTGCTAACTGGATTTCCCACGGTCTAAATGAAAGTGTGGAACTCATTCAACGAGTTTAGCAAATTCATCCGGACTAAGTGAATCCGATAAAAATAATGATGCCGAAGGATGGAACCGCGGATCTTAACCTGTGTCGTTATAATCAACTTTAAGATTTGTTTTAATTAAAACGTAAAAAACACTTGGAAATTAAGACTTCTCTAAACCAAAACATTTTTCTCATCTCCTCGATTTATGATTTCTAAAACTAAACCTCCGCAACAACAAGGAACTCGGAGCATGGTGGCAAAGACGGCCATCGTCGTCGCAAGAAAACTCGAACCTACTTCAAAGAAACTTTCCTAGAATTAAATAACCAAGCCATAGGACTTCGAGGTAGCTTCGCCTAGTGCAACATAAATCCTCAACTCTTCGTTGTGCATTTGCATTGCAAATTAAGCCCTAACCTGGCCTTAGATTCCGAGGTAGTCGTCCGATACGACAATAAACCCTCACATCTTCTGTGCTATTTGCTTCGATTTTATCATACAAATATAAGCCCTAATTAATTAAAATCGCAAGATCGAAATACTAAATAAACATTAGACTTTCCTAAATTCAAGCCAAACAATAGATAGCTGAAATTACCGAAGTTCACTTCGAATCGCTGATTTCTCCTACCTCTCTTCCTTTGGATTCACAAAACAAAATGTTCCAAAATTTCGATCCATTCCCTATCGAAATTCCAAAATTCAATCTTTCAAAACCTTAAACTTTCAAATTTTCGAGAGCTGCAATTATCTGTTATTATCGAGAGTTTTCTTAGGTGATTCCCGTCACTTAAGATGTAATTAACTATGTGGGCTCGCCCTTATAGGGAATTTTAAAGAACCTGTGTAATATAAACCCCGTTTAATACTTTCATATTAAGCAGTGGAATTTGTCAGCTTATAAAATTGGTTCGCGTACCAAACGGATGTCACAAAACTTCTAGTTTATTCGATCGAGCCCCACCGTCAAGCAAGGTGTCTATCCTTAGTGATGATACACGGTTTATGGTGCGTGCTCGTTTATATAAACTATTCTGGGATGCGAGATCGGTTAATCTCATATCTTAAAACTTTCAAATTTAAAATTATTTTCAAAGTCAAATACTACTTTCTAAATTATATATATATTTAAATCAAATTTAAAATTTAAATTCGCCGATAACTTCGTTAGCAACCCCTTTTAAAATACAATACAACCTAAAAATATGCCGACATATTTCGGCGACTCACTGGGACTGATTCCTCTCTCCATTATAATCAAATAATCTCGTTTTCAAAAATCGGTAGTGTATCCATGTCCCTAATGGATCAAACTACTCTTCTTTCCGTTGGAATACTATGTTCATTTCTATCTCGAACAAGTATAGCCAACATTCTCTCGGATTTAGGAGCCACCGTTGTAGACACCCCTAAACGAGAGGTTCCGAGATCCTTTTACCTCATTTCGAGGCGGGTGGACCCCCGACAGTGTTAGCTTAGGAGTGATCCTTCGAGTCGGGAAGTCTTGCTTAAGACTTTCTTTTCCTTTCGAATCGGATTCCTTACCTTCTCTACACCTTCGAACATTCCGTTCTAAATAAACAAACCCTCTAATAAGTGATTCTTTTAACAAATGATTCTTTTTTATAAATACATGAACAAAGAATGAGTTCTGACTCTTTTCAATTCCTTTCTTTTCGTCCCGAAGAAAAGAAGCATAACTCGGGACCGACAACCGCAGTCTACTCCAGTAAATGGAAGCCCCGAAACCGATTTTCTCCTTCACCAACGGACCGGACTTCGCCGTCTATAAGGATGAGCCGCCCGACAATGGGGTCATCCGATTCGGTGACAGGATTCGAAAACACGAACGTCAAGGTCACCGACGTCTCCCTCTTCGCACCGACAAACAAGGTATCCGAAGCCGAGGAACCACCGCTCGAGTTCAACCTCAGGTCGACCCAAGAGTTTCCTCCCCCGCAAAGGGTCCCGACTCAGAGGAGTACCGCCGTCCGCAGAGGACCGTTCTCACTACCCCCACCGGTCTAGTTGTTTCCGCACCTACCCCGACTTCGCCAAATCAAAGGGGAAAGGAATCCGTAACTATGATAAACCCGTTACCGCGGAGGGTACTGATCTTCCCGTAAGACCTTCCGTCTTCGAAATCGGGTCCAGCCTCGAAGATTCCTTCGCCGACAAAGACCCAAAGAAGAAATAGAAATGAAGGATCGCCAGTGGAAGCCGCAGCCGCCGAGATCGCCTTCCCGAGGAAATTCCGCAGCTGCCGAATATACACCGCTACCGTAATATACACCACCGCCCGACTACATACCACTTTTGGGAGGAAGCAGTTCCATCCCCTCTCCGCCGCAGGACGAGGAGAATGTTCGCAAGATTGCCGCCACATTACCTCGACCCGCATACTACAACGATAGCCGCAAGAAAAGAACTAGAACTACGCCGTTTCGCTCGACCGCAAACTTTGGTAGAAAAGCTAAGCAAAGAAGGAAAACCGCCCCGTGTCTGAAATTCTACGAAGGATAGTGACGGTGCTGGCCAAATCCCGTCTCGGGCCCCGAGTAGAGCCCGTCGTCATGATAGAAAAGCCAAGCAAGAGAATGAAGGCTAGCCCGCCCGTCGTAGTATCGTGATTGCAGTATTAGTGAGGATACCACCTTCCAAAGATTCGGCCAACGCACCATCCGGTCCTGCGACCTTCCGTCGCTGAAGGATGGTGTGGCGTCCCACTACGCGGCGCTGAGATCGAAACAAAGACTCCGAGAGAGAAAGTCTCGCCAGAGGCTTCGAATCCGAAGAAAGCGCTCACCGCGATGAAGGGGACTCGTGAAAAGGACCCGCAACCATCGCATGACAACCACAAAGATACACGTGAAAGCTCCGCTAGAAGATGCCATGGAAAAGCCGAGAACCGACATCCGACGGTCGGCAAAAGAAAGAGAAGAAAAGTTCGGAGACGAGATCGACTCATCGGAATTCATGGACAACGAATATGCAAATCAACATGGTCGAGACACGAGCTTCATCATCTTCTCAAGGTGCTCCTGCACCGCGTAAAGAGAGGAGCCGGAACCGATGAAGAGACAACCTTAGGAAAAGGACGACACGATCGCTCAAATGGCGAAGAGGATGGAAGAGATGGCCATAGCCTCCGGCCACTCTCCAAAGTCAAGTACAACCACATGAGAGACACCCCGTAAGTCATTCACATCGTAGACGGAGGAAAGGAGATTACATCCGTCAACTGGGGACGACCAACCGAAAAGGATACAACACAAAGTATGATCCCCGAAAAGGATATCAAGAACTCGGTAGAAGCAAAGTGCGAGAAGCCCTAGCACAATCGAAGAACGGGACATCTATTCGGACGGGTAAACCTTACCCGAAGAATTCGACGCCGTCCAATACCCGAAAGGCTTCGTACCACCTCTCGTTTAAGACCTTCGATGGAACCGGAACCCCCGACAAGATGCTGCACACTTTCGTGCCGCTGTCGCAATGCCGGCGGGAGCGATGCGCTACTCTTCCGACAGCTCGTTAGCGATCCGTCGTGGATCGCCTCGACCGGTATGCGAACTACCCAACGGATCCAGTAAAGACATTCTCGTAGCTAGAGAGCCTCTTCATTAAGCGATTTGCCGGAGCTTCAAGCACCACATCACTATAGGTGATTTAAGTGGTAGAGAAACAAAGGCCGAATGAAACTCTAGTGGATTACATACTTCGATGGAGAAATTTAAGCATGAAGTGTGAACCACAACCGCAAGAACAACATGCAACGCGCATCTTGCTTAAAAGCATTCACGGCCCGATAAGCACTTCTCCTCAAGGGATTCACTATTAAGACTTTTGAGAAGTTGTTAAGCAAGGCCGGAAGCTTGCAAGAAGAGGCGAAGCAATTAAGTTTCGCCGACAAGACGGACAAGCGTAGCCGGTGAAGACCTTCGAGAAGAAATCCGGATCGTTGCAGCTAGCCGACAAAGGCAAACAACCGATGCAAATACCACCGTAACGGCCGCATCAACCACAACAAAATTACCAAGAACCCCGGTCCAAATATCAGTCGTCTCCGCAAGATGAACAACCGTCTCGTCCGCAACGTACATCGAGGGAGCTTCGAGCGTAGAATATCCGTTCAAGAATGAAGCAAGACTCAAAGATGTTCCGTAGCTTAATGAAAACTCCTGCATTTCCAACCGCCGCAGCCCAAAAGACCGCAGGAAGTCAACAAGAAAGGTGATCCCAACTTTCGCCCCTACCATCTGGATGCTCGGGCACAAGATAAGACTCGCATTACCTTTAAAAGTCAGCTCAATGACAACCTTCTGAAAGGAAATATAACAATCCCGAAGGAGTACATGAAGGAACCCCGTAAAGGAGGTTCCGTCAATGTTATCTCAACCGATCCCGTCATCCCGATAGATCCCTATGCAACCGACGATGGATGGACTACCGCCTCGGACGAGATCTTCGAAGAAGATTTTAGACAACATCCGAACCGCTTCGTGCGAGCTTCAATTCGCAGTTCGAGACCCGTTAAGCCGTACTATCACTCGCGATAGAAGAGCCACCTCGACAGAGACAATCGAAGAGAAGAAGAAAATCGACGAAGAAGAGGGGACCGAGATTCCTAAGGCTGTACTAGGGGCCGCTTATCCTAGATAGTCTGTTTCGATTCGGGGAGAAATCCCTCGAACCTCTCGATTTTGTATGATTATCTCGCTCACTTCGGTGGGATCATATAATGATAAGGGTGATGGCGTCGGCTACGTTTTGACCGTTTCTAACGATTACGTAACTAGCGACAATCCGGGCGTCGATTTCGATACCAACAACAATTCTCAAATCATACAAGATCTCGACGATCAAAACGACGAAGAAGACATCCATCAAGGAGGCTACGAGAGCTCAACAAGCAACGGCTCTATCCGCGAGTTTCGAGGAGCTCCAAGCATTACGATAGAGTTAGAGCCTTCGCATTTGGAAGATAATCCGTAAGAGCCACTCATTCCGATTCAGGAGGAGACACCGACAAACTCAACACTAGATTCGAAGAAATTACGAAGTCAACCTAAGAAGTGGAAAAGTTCTACCTCCAAGAATGGGTCCAAAAGACAAAGGAAAGCGTGTGGTCGTTCAAGAAGAACCAACCCCAACGAAGACATACTCGTTCGAGAAGAAGCCGAGACGCATGGAAACAAAGTGGACTACAACGTGCTAGCCCATCTTAGGAAACTACCGACCAAACCGAGCATTTACGATGCTCTCATCTTATCAAAGGAGATGAGGGAAGCTCGATCAAGGCCTTACTTCGATCCGGAAATTTGCTTAACTCAAATGGCCTGAGATTCCTTAGATGAGGCTCGCTCGTTAAAGGAACAACGAGGTGTTACCTTCACTGACAATGACCTACTACTGGGGATGCCAGATCACAACCGACCGTCGTACATTTCGGCCATAATCGGGAAGTTTACGCTCTCCGCAGTTTTGGTGGATCCAGGAGCATCAATCAATATAATGAGTCTTCGAACACTAGCATACTTGGAAATTGATGCTCGCGAGCTCGAGGCGTACAAAATGTTATTAAGAGGATTCAACCGTAAAGGAGAAAGAGCCCTCGGGTCAATAACGCTATCGATGAAGACCGGTGACTTAGCAAAGACAACCGCAAAATTTCACATAATCGATTCGAAACGTCGTTCAACGCTTTGTCGGGCCGACCATGGATACATGAAAACAGGATGGTACCATCATCTCTGCATCGTTGCATCAAGTACTACGATGGAGGGGAACAAGGCATCAAAGGTGACTTGCAACCATTCTCCGTACATGAAATTGGAATCCATGAAGATGCAACTTATTATGCACCGCCGAAGAAAACAATCTTCTCCAGAGATACCGTAACAAATGAAGCAAAGAAAGTTCGAGACAACGAAGAACCTCGAAGTTCTAGTCCAACAAGCCACTCACCACTCCCTTCCGGCGAGATGGTGAAGGTTTCTCCACAACTCGCATCCGAGGTCGAGGCCGGGACGAGGTCGTGGTAGAGACGCTAGTGACAATCGGATCGCAGGAAACCAACCATCAATGTCGATCGGGATGATAGTTCCGAAGAAGAAAAAGAAATCAAGCAAGAAGCAAGCAACAATAAGTCGAAAGAAGCCGCAATACAAGATCTCCCTCGAAGATGAAAAGAACGAAGAATACAAATCAATGTACGAGAAGATTAACCGCTACGTACATACTATGACCCTAACTCCGATCCATTCTAATAAGATCGAGGGTATGGAGGTCAAAGAGGTACGTAGTGACGCGTGCAAAGCCGATCAAATTCTACCGCGGTACTTCTTCCTCCAAAACCGAAAATAATGTACAATTCGAAGATGTCACTTCATCGAATTAATGGAATTACCTTTCGAGTGGTACTCTCCCCGTGTTCAAAATTTAATTCAACGTGGTTTCTTACCTCGACAATGGACAAGAGGCCAATCACAACATTTTGAAAAGTTATGGAACAACTCCGGTCGTCCTCCCAATTCAAAGTATGGACTCGGATTCGGCACGCAGAGGCCGGCCGACGATACCGAATTTTGCTTGGTTGTCACTCGCAAGTCCAATGAAAACCGCATGGAAACTACGTACGAACTCGAAGATTTACAAATCGAGACGCTCCACCGAATCCGAAGAAGAAATTAAATCCACAATAGATGAGTTAACGGAAGTTAACTTAGGTACTAGCGAAGAGCCTAGTACCTACCTTTGTTAGCTCCTTACTCAATAAAGAAGACTCCGAAGAAATAATCAAGTTATTAATGGAATTTAAAGACTCGTTTTGCTTGAGCTACGATGAAATGCCAGGATTAGCCCCGCAGGTCGGTACCATAAGCTAGGAGTGGATCCTACTTCGCTCCAGTCGACAAGGTCCCGTAAGAATGCGTCTGGAAATCGAACAACAAGTCATAGCCGAAGTTAAAAAGCTAATAGACGCTAAATTTGTCCGCGAAGAACAATACCCGACCTGGTTAGCCAATGTGGTGCCAACGTAAAGAAGAATGGTCGATCGAATTTGTGCGGACTTCAGCAGATTTAAACAAGGCATGTCCAAAAGATGAATTCCCTCTACCAATTCCAGAACCGATGATCGATATCGCTTCGACACATGAAATATTCTCATTCATGGATGGATCTTCGTGATACAAACTGCATAAAAATGGCTCCGTAAGATGAAAAGCTTACAACATTCAGAACGCCGATCGGAGTATTTTGCTACACAATGATGCCATTCGGACTAAAGAACGCAGGAGCAACTTACCAAAGAGCAATGACAAGAATTTTTGATGATCTCATCCACAATCAAGTCGAGTGCTACGTGGACGATGTCGTCATCAAAAGCAAAGTAAAGGAAAAACCAACCCGTATGATTCGAGAATTGTTTTCGAACGATTAAGACAATTTAACCTTAAGATGAATCCCTTAAAATGCGCCTTCGGCGTCACCTCCGGAAATTCTTAGGATTCGTTGTCCGACATCGTGGAATTGAAATCGACCCGGAGAAGATTAAAGCCATCTTAGAAATGCCGCCTCCCAAAACCTTAAAACAACTACGATCTTTTCAAGGGAAGTTGGCATATCTTCGACGCTTTATCTCAAACCTCGTCGGTAGGTGTCACCTTTCTCAGCACTAGCTTAAAAAGGACGCCAAATTTATTTGGGAAGAGAAATGCCGTAAGGCCTTCGAAGACATTAAACAATATTTAATGACACCTCCCGTCTTAGCAGCCCTGGCCTCGTGTAGATCACTGATACTTTACACCGCGGCTCTAGACGACTCTCTCGGAGCCCCGTTAGCACTGTGTCAATGATGAGGGTAAAGAAAATGCTCTTTACTACTTAAGCCGTCGTTTACTTCCGACGGAAGTAAGGTATCCCGCAATCGAAAAGCATTGTTTCGTCCTCGATCTTCGCCGCTCAAAAGCTCGTGCACTACATGCTTTCTCATAAGGTCAACTCGATTTCGAAGTTTAATCCATCGCAATACTTCGATGACTCGTCCAACACTTTCCGTGACTCTGCCGTATGGTCAATGATATTATTGCAATTCGATATAACTTTCGTGCCTCTCGCGTGCCGTAAAGGGACAAGTCTTAGCAGATTTCTCGCAAAGACACCCTTCGCCGCCGAATCTCCTCTCAACGACGATCCGCCGATGAACAAATAATGAACCTAGAAGACCTCGACGATCGACGTTGGGAATTATATTTCGACGGAGCATCTTCAAGCACACAAAGACGAAGAATCGCAAGTGATAGTGGCCTGCAGAAGGCAGAATCGGCTAATCTTTATAACACCGAGCGGGGATGTTAAGATACTCCTACCACTCGACGTAACCGTGTACAAACAACGAAGCGTAATCACGAAGCCCTCATAACGGGATTGGAATTAACCATTCAAATGGGGATAACAGTACATCAACATCTACGGGATTCACAAGCTAATCATTCAACGTATCACTGACAAGACAGAATTCTAAAGCCAAGACTCGAACAATACTTCCAAGATGCCATACAAATTGCTGAATAGCATTCCAAATGTGACAATCTACAAAATTCCTAGAAAAGAGAATGCTTTAAGCAGATGCTTTAGCCCGTCTCGCAAAAGAATTTGCCTGTTTGCAAGATGAATCGTTGAAGTGTCGCTCACCTGACGTCAGTCCTATCACAGACTCGACATGACACAATACACAAATCAGCAAAAGAAAAAGAATCAACCAGAAGAAGTGATTAAAAACACGTAAGATCGGCGACATACCATCGATGACTACCCGCAAACATGAAAGCTACCATGACGATAGGTCGCCGGCCCATCGTATCAAGAAAAGAACTCCGTCTTACGCATTAATAAACAACACATTATACGAAGGTCTTTTGATCAAATGCGGCTAAGGTGCCTAAGCGGGTCCGAGGCCCGTGAAATCGTTAAAGAGGTACATTCAGACTCGTGGCGCTCACCGCCGGGTCCAAAAATGAAGATGAAAATTAAAAGACTAGGGTACTACCGGCCCTCGATGATGACCGACCGCATGAAAATCGCCAAGAGCCGTCACCAATGCCAAGTGCACGGAGTGGTTCTACACCAACCTCCAAATGTGCCGCACCCGACAATCGCGTCGCGGCCATTCGAATGTCGGGGCACGGACATAGTGGGTCCGATAGAACCACCATCTTCAAAAGGACATCGCTTCATTCTTGCGGCTACAGCATTACTTTTCCAAGTGGCGTGCAGCCCACTTAGAGAAGTGAAAGCACACCACGTGCCGCAGCTTTTCAAGAACCAAGTCGTCTACCGTTTCGGAGTGCCGCGCAGATCATCTCGTATAATCGGCCGCATTCGAAGCACACAAATCAACAATTTTGTCAGAGACACGGAATCGACCGGCGATACTCAACAATTTACTACCCAAGAGCAAACGGCCTCGCCGAGGCTTTTAATAAAACTCTCGTTCAAATCTTAAAGAAAACCTCGGACGATAATAAGAGAAATTGGCACGAGAAATTGTTAGAAGCCTTATGGGCCTACCGGACAACCTTCGTAACTCCTACTCAAGCTACACCTTACGCTCCGGTGTATGGGTCCGAGGCAAGTGTTACCTTTAGAGGTTCAGCCTTCCTTCACTCGAATTGCAGCTTGCAAACAAGATCACGACAGAAGAAAACGCCGACTACGACTCGAAGAATTAGAAAGCTTCGAAGGGAAAAGACTTGCAGCAAGCAATGTGAATTTAGAACTATACCAAGCTAAAATGGTTCAAGCCCATGACAACCGGTCCGCCCAAGAACCTTCAAAGTTGGTGACTTAGTTCTCGTTCTCAAGAGACATATTCTCGCACACCGCAAGATAGGAGGAAAATTCGAACCCACTGGGAAGGACCGTTTCGTGGTTGAAGCAAGATACTCGGAGGTTCCTACCACCTAGTGAATTGCTGAGGAGAACGACATATGCTTCCGATCAACGGACGATACTTGAAAAAGTATTACGCTACCCGATGTTTCGAAGGAATGAATTCTTCATCCCTAAGAAACACGGCGAAGTAATTACTTGTGATCGGGTCCGAACCCAAAAATAATAAAATGTGCTAAAATAAATAAATAAATGATAATAAAGTTTTCCTCGTTTTCTTCTCCAAATCAAAGTCCCTTTTCTGATCTTATCCTACTTCATTCCTGTTAAAATATAAGAATAATAAAAAATGTATCTTTAATAAACATTTTCTTAATGTTCTTGTTCTTAGTACAACCCCTGATCCTTTTCCTTGTCTTTTCGCAGGGAAATGTCGAACGGCGGTCGGGTCTTGAACTTTAAGAATGGCGTAAGCCTCGCACTCGATGAAAAGAGGGTGAAAGATGGAGCGATAATCGAGATCGACTCGCATTTCGCACCAAGCAGCCTACAAGCACGAGGAAAGTGACCGGGTCCCAAGCTAACCGAGAAGAACTCGCCTCGGACGGACAAAGGATGAAAGTGGGTGGCCCAAGCCACCAATCCAACAACAAGAAAAGAAAAGCAAACACCGAAGAAGACAAGAAAATGAAGTCCGTAGTCGCTACAACGGAGGGCAAGCTCGTCGCCGCCACGCCCGCGAGATTCAAGAAGTTCGGAGAGCTACTCTCACAGCCCACGCAACGAAGAAATAAGAATCGCCGTATCCGTAAGATGTTAACAAAACTAGCCGCGGACCAGCCGCGACGAGACAATTGCTAATGCCAAGCACATACACTTCAAGGACACCGGCTCACCAGAACTCGAAGAAAGGAGGCCACCTCCTAGAATAACAGAAAGAACTGTGGAGATCTCCGTAAGATCGAAGGAAGAAGGCTACCACGCCACCGGATAGAACCACCACAGCAGTGCATGACCTTGTTGCAGTAGCAACCCCGGGGATGTCCCGATGTGCATCATCCCCGAGGAGCCGAGGTATGCAGGGAACGTGAAGGGATTGAACCATATATCCCACAATATGTCACAAGGCCTCGCCATCCGCAGATCATTCCGAATACGAGCCGGAGAGGATGCGAATGTTGAAAAGAAAACTTTCGAATACTTCGAGAGAATTAAAGGAAGAAGAATCAACATACTAGAAGGCCTCGAGCTACACACCGACGTATTCTCGCAGTATGAACAACAAGAAATCGTGGATTGTATCCGGATCCGAAAAGAATGGGCCGAGCAGGCCGCCCGAGGGAAAACACATACTCGAACCCCGGAGATGGATGCCGTGGAAAGGAAGAATCACAATACAATGCGGATGTCGCTACAACTTTGCCGAAGACAGAAGGGAAACCCACCGGAATACTCCGTCATGGGCAAGTAGATCCGATGCCATCGCTATCAAGAGAATGGTAAAAAGATTGATAACATGGAGGGTATCGCCAGCAGATTGCATACCCAATAGCCGCATTATCAACATCTACAAACAGGGTGACCGCATACCCCCACATATCGATCACCACGACTTCGTCGACCTTTCGCACGCGCTCCTTTCGAATGAGTGTAACATCATGTTCGGATCCGACCTCCGGATAGCAGCCCGGTGAGTTCCGAGGGCCGCAAAGATACCTTTACCGGTGGGTTCCGTCATGATACCGCAAGGTAACGGAGCGTATATCGCAAAGCATCGCATACCAGAGTGCCAGTGGAGCGAATCTCGCTACTTTCGTGAGGATGGACGACAAGAAAATACCTTACCATTTCCAACCGTACCCGTAGCCGGAGAACCTCCGCCTTACGAGCCGTGAGTTACATGGGAAATATCACACCTCCAACGCACATCCAACTCGACATCCTCGCCAAGGATGGCTTGGAAGGTGATGTTATCGACCATGTACCCCACTATTCGTACATGGATTTTTCGACGATGCTTCTTTGGATGAATCAACAAAGATCATACACAATCCGTTTCGAGTCTACATGGATTGTATGAAATATATTCCGCATCGAGTCGTATGATGTATTTTCAACATGATTGGAATGAAAGTGACCATGTCACGTTTTCGGCCTTCACCTCTTTTGTGCAAATTGATTAGGAAACGCCATTAAAGTTAAATGAACTTCGAACAAAGAAATCTAAAAGAAATAAAAAAAAGAATAAAAGAAAACTTTCTAAAAAAAAAATCCGAAAAATGACAAACACCAAGTTCACATGAACATTAAATAAACAATAAAATAAAATTTAACCATTAAAAGATAAACGAAATCAACACAAATCTCAAATTCCATCCTTCCAAACTTCAAAATCAAATTCCATCCTTACAAATTTCAAATCAAATCCTCAATCAAATTCCAAATCCGATCTCGATCAAGTTTCAAACTTGATCTTCCAAATTTCAAATCAAATCTTAAATCAAATTTCAATCGAGTTTAAACTCATCCTTCCAAATTTCCAAAATTACGAATTCAATATTTCCAGGCTTCAAGTCTCAATCAAATTCAAATTCAATTTCTTCCAGATCTCGAATCAAATATCAATCAAATCAATTCAAACTTTTGGGTCGAGGATTTTACATCCAAGACTGCACTGCTTTAGGATCCTTTTCCTATTGCACTGAAATACATCAAAATTCAAACTTTTGGGTCGAGGATTTTACATCCAAGACTGCACCGCTTTAGGATCCTTTTCCTATCGCACCGAAATACATCAAATTCAAACCTTTGGGTCGAGGATTTTGCATCCAAGACCGCACCGCTTTAGGATCCTTTTCCTATCGCACCGAAATACATCAAAATCAAACTCTTTTGGGTCGAGGATTTTACATCCAAGACCGCACCGCTCTAGGATTCTTTTCCTATCAGCACCGAAATACATCAAAATTCAAACTTTTGGGTCGAGGATTTTACATCCAAGACCGCACCGCTTTAGGATTCTTTTCCTATCGCACCGAAATACATCAAATCAAACCCTTTTGGGTCGAGGATTTTACATCCAAGACCGCACCGCTTTAGGATTCTTTTCCTATCGCACCGAAATACATCAAATCAAACTCTTTTCGGGTCGAGGATTTTACATCCAAGACCGCACTCGCTTTAGGATTCTTTCCTATCGCACCGAAATACATCAAATCAAACCCTTTTGGGTCGAGGATTTTACATCCAAGACCGCACCGCTTTAGAATCCTTTTCTTATCGCACCGAAATACATCAAATTCAAACTTTTGGGTCAAGGATTTTACATCCAAGATCGCACCGCTTTAGGATTCTTTCCCTATTGCACCGAAATACATCAAATCGAATTCCCGGGTTAAGGATTTTACATCCGAGACCGTATCGCTTTAGGATCATTTCCCTATCGCAATGAAATACATCAAAATCAAACTCTTAAGGTTAAGGATTTTATATCCAACACCACTTTGCTCCGAGATCTCTTCTCATCGCAACGATTCAATCTAATCAATTCAATTTTCTTTCGAGGTCGGAGATGTTACATCTAAAACCTCGTAACTCCAATTTTAATTTCAAATCAAATCCTTCAAATTAATTTCGACAAACTTCAATCTAAAAAAAAACTCCAAGTCGAAATCTAAACTCACACATAAAAATCTAAAACAAAATAAAATCTAAATCGAAATTCCCCGCATCATGTGATTTGGGATTCACCTCCTTTTCCTTTCCCTGCCGAGAGTTCAAGAATCTCCTGTTCCGCAGATATATTTGACACTCCCCAGACAGAACTCTTCTACTTCATCCTAAGTTTGTCACTCGACATCCGTGTTGGTTTTGTTGATCGCTTCGGCCAACACCAATACGCGCGGTGTGCTCCGTCACCACCACACCTATCGGGGGTCCATTTGTCGACCTCATTTTCGATGAGGTCTTCTCTTCTCTTTAGTGCTAGATCTAGCCTTCAGCTTTTCTTCGACTATCTTAGAGGACTAGAATCGGGACCCGCCTTTTAGAAATTCAAACCACTTCTAAACTCCCCGCAAACTCCACAAACTCGACTATAGACCCCTAATCACCTGCAGGGTCGAAATCAAATGTGGAAGTTTAAAGGATGAGTTCCTATAGACTCTTCGGCCTTAGACTACCCCCGGCGGCCCGGTCCGGCGAGGGGGCTGACTTACACTACACTTACACACTACATTTCCACACACTTCCTAAAACCACACCCATACCCAACTTAACCTCCCGACTCATGTGGGTGATTCACATGGATGGTCCTTAACCCCTAAGCCCTCGCAAGAGGGTTAGGAACAACATACATGAATGCCTCAAATGAGTCCTTTCATGGCTCATATGGGCTTGAAATGGTTTCATGGCTCAACCAAAATGATTTCTTTCCACCTAAATTCACCCAATCTTCAATTTCCCAAATTTTCAATTTTTGACCCCCGAGACCCTACACCTACTAAACCTACCCAAAACCCTCGAATTACCCAAATTTTCGCAAAATTTCCAAATTACCCAAAATTTTCCAAAATCAATCCCAAACATCTCCACATCACTCAAATTGATCATCCATACCCAAAAATACCAAAGATTCCAAAAATACCCCCCAATACCCTCCAAATACCCAAAATACCCTTCTTGCCTAAAAATCCAAAATTTCAAAAAATTCCCAGAAAATTCCAGAAAATCCTAAATATTCCCAATTTCATTTTGTCCAACTACACCATGGGTCAATTTTGTCAATTTACCCTACTTTTGTCAAAACCCCCAAATCGACCCATTTTAACCCAAAGTAGACCCAATGTTAAACCAAACCTATCCAATTGACCCAAATTCTGGTCCAATTCAATTCTAAACTTCAATTCAACATCCCCAATACCAATCTAGACCAAATCCAAGTCCAATTTGATTGACATTTGGATCCAATTTCACTTTGGGCCTTAAAGCCCAAATTTGGACCCATGACCCAAACTTAGCCCAAACTAACCCAATTCAACTCCAATTAACCCCAAATCTTTTCTAAACCTTCCTTAACACACCCATAAACATTTCTCAACATTTATTTCAACTCTAGCCCAACATTAGCCCAATTTGGCCCACTTGGACCTACATAGGCCCACTTACCAAATAAACCCAAATTCAAACCAATTCAACTCCAAATCACATCAAACTGATTCCAAGCCCTTCATAGAACATCCCTAAACCAATTATGACATTTATTTGACAAAGTTCTTCACAAAATTTTTATCCAAATGCCCATCCTAAAATCAAAAGCCCATTTTCCCTAAACTTTCCTAAAAGCCCACTTCACCACATTCAAAAGCCCAAATCTACCCTAAAGCCCACATGACATCTCCATTTGTCATCCACTTAATTAAATCCATTACCTAAGTCCTAAATTCACCATCAAATTATTCCAAATCAAGTTTCATACAAATTTCCATCAAAACATCCAAAATTCTTAAAACCCATTTTCATGAAATCGACCAAACCTTTTCCCAAGCCAAATGGAGCCAAGGATGAGTCATTCACAAGCCATATGAAGCCATGAAAGTTTGGCATGCGACCATGCCATTAATGGCAAAGGAGGAGGTCCTTTAACCATCTCCTAAAAGTCATTAGCCTTAAGCATGTCTCCCCTTAACCAAGATTTAATCCAAATATTCTTGGATAAGGACATCACCACCTTCGACCAGCCTAGCCTAACCGATCTTCTCGACCCAAGACCAGCCATGGGGAGGTGAACCCAACCCAAACCAATGGGTCGACCAATTTCAAGCCAAAATGGCCTCTCCCCCATTCCATTCTAATCCAAACACTTTACACATGTCCAAGCCCAATCGACTTCACCATTGCCAAGCCCCCGACCTCTCCCGGTCAAGATGGTGACCCATGCCCGCCGGCCGACCGCCCGGATCGCCGGAAAACACCACACCCGAGAGCATCATGTGAGCCCAAGCTTGGAATTCTCACCGCCGAGTCGCCCCATGCCCAATGGCCACCATGGCCGTTCTTCTCCTCACCGCAGCAACTCGATCCCATGCCTCAACTCCCCCGGAGGCCCTCCACCCTCTCCTATTTAAACTCCACCCCTCTCGGCCATGAAAAAGCTAAGCACAAACCTTGCCAAAACTCGCCAAAATTGTTCCGCACCCTTCTCCACTCTTAGAACACTTGATCCCCAAGTGAGATCCCCCCGCCATTTCTCCTCTATAAGCTCAATTTCGTAGTCGAAATTCCACCCAAAACCAGGACACTTCTCCACAGAGGAGCCAATTCTCAAATTGATTGGCTCTACACCTTCACCGTACCAAGGGAAGGTGTCCACCAGCAAAAGCCCCATCTCCAGAGCCACCCAGCTTGCTCCAGCTCTCCAAGCTTTGTGATCGGGCTTGGTCGAAATCATATCCAGTACAATTCCCTGCACCGAGAGACTTCATCCGGAGCTCGCTGGGACCCAATCGAAGGTGCAACAACTCTCGCATTGAAGCCACACTTCTCTGAGCCAAGGTATGAGCTAACTCTCCATCCCGAGCTTCTGGAGATTCTCCATTTCAAATGCCTTAGTTTCAATGCATGTTAGCCATATAGATGTGTTCGTCTCTTCAAGACGAATCCATAGAGTATAAGAACGTAAAAATCCATTGAGAATCGAGTGAGATCTAGTGGATTTAGTGTGGACGCGCTCTCGGCGAGAACACTCGGGGACGATGAACGGATGCCGTCCATTCGATACACGCGCGCACGAACGGCTCGGATGGCGTCGGACCAGAAACGGTGCGAGAACCGCGGGGCCCGGCCGCCGACTCAAGTGGCGGCGTCGAATGGGAGCGCGCCGCGCGGCCTTTCGGAGTCGCCGAGGATGCGCCGGCGCCGCGTGGATAAATAGAAAATTAGGGTATTTTCTTATTTATTTAATTCCCTAAACTTCAAAAATTCATATCTCCGTGTAGGAAAATCATAAAAATAAAATAAAAATACCCTCTCGCTCAGTGAACGAGGAGAATAATGTGGAAAAGAAATCACTTAATTTCATCAAGTATTTTATTTTTTTATAATTTATTTACTCTCTGCATTGTTTTAATTCTCCATGCATGCATACAATTCACCATGGTACGAGACCATGTAGCTTTGAAGCCTCCGAATTCGGGAACATTCCCCGAATTTTCCAAAGTCGAGGCCATCCCTATGAAGAGTTCTTGATTTTTCAAGTTCAGTGTCATCGTTTTGAGTATTTTAATTCCAAGAATAAGATGTGTCGACCTCATTTTCGATGAGGTCTTCTCTTCTCTTTAGTACTTGTAGATCTAGCCTTAAGCTTTTCCTTCGACCGTCTTAGAGGACTAGAATTGGGACCCGCCTTTTAGAAATTCAAACCACTTCTAAACTCCCCGCAAACTCCACAAACTCGACCATAGACCCCTAATCACCTAGAGGGTCGAAATCAAATGTGGAAGTTTAAAGGATGAGTTCCTATAGGACTCTTCGGCCTTAGGATCGCCCTGCGTGGCCTGGTCTCGTGAAGGGGCCGACTTACACTACACTTACACACTACATTTCCACACACTTCCTAAAACCACACCCATACCCAACTTAACCTCCCGACTCATGTAGGTGATTCACATGGATGGTCCTTAACCCCTAAGCCCTCAGCAAGAGGGTTAGAGAACAACATAGCTGAATGCCTCAAATGAGTCCTCTCATGGCTCATATGGGCTTGAAATGGCTTCATGGCTCAACCAAAATGATTTCTTTCCACCTAGGTTTACCCAATCTTCAATTTTCCAAATTTTCAATTTTTGACCCCCGAGACCCTACACCTACTAAACCTACCCAAAACCCTTGAAATTACCCAAATTTTTGCAAAATTTCCAAATTACCCAAAATTTTCCAAAATCAATCCCAAACATCTCCACATCACTCAAATTGATCATCCATACCGAAAAATACCAAAGATTCCAAAAATACCCCCCAATACCCTCCAAATACCCAAAATACCCTTCTCGGCCTAAAAATCCAAAAATTCAAAAAATTCCCAGAAAATTCCAGAAAATCCTAAATATTCCCAATTTCATTTTGTCCAACTACACCATGGGCCAATTTTGTCAATTTACCCTACTTTTGTCAAAACCCCCAAATCGACCCATTTTAACCCAAAGTGAACCCAATGTTAAACCAAACCTATCCAATTGACCCAAATTCTGGTCCAATTCAATTCTAAACTTCAATTCAACATTCCCAATACCAATTTAGACCAAATCCAAGTCCAATTTAATTGACATTTGGATCCAATTTCACTTTGGGCCTTAAAGCCCAAATTTGGACCCATGACCCAAACTTAGCCCAAACTAACCCAATTCAACTCCAATTAACCCCAAATCTTTTCTAAATCTTCCTTAACATCCCCATAAACAAAAACTAACATGATTTGCCCAGGATTTTGACCCAAACCCCACTCAAATTCAACCCAAAATCAAAAAACCCAATTTCGACCTAAACCCAAACCTAACCCAAATAGGCCCAAACCTCAAAATCAAAACCCAACCAAAGCCAAAACCTCTTTGAAACACTCCCATAAACATTTCTCAACATTTATTTTACATCAATTTCAACCCTAGCCCAACATTGGCCCAAGTTAGCCCAATTCGACCTACATTGGCCCATTTACCAAATAAACCCAAATTCAACCCAATTCAAACCCAAACCACCTTAAATCTATTTCAAATTATTCATGAAACATCCCTAAACCAAAACCAACAACTATTTGGCCCAAACTTCTACAAAAATTCCCATCCATGAACACATCCTTAAACTTAAAAGCCCACTTCCCTTAAACCTTCTTAAAAAAACCCATCTTCATTAAATTTTAAAAGCCCAAATCATCCTAAAGCCCACATGACACTTCCCCTCATCATCCATTTGATCAAAATCACCCCTAAGTTTCAAAATCATCAATTAAACCATTCCAAATCAAGCCACATGTCAAATTACCCCTAAATGTCAAAAGATTTCTAAAACCCTTTTCATGAAACAAATAAACCTTTTCCCAAGCCAAAGGAAGCCAAGGATGAGCCATTCACAAGCCATATGAAGCCATGAAAGTTTGGCATGTGACCATGCCATTAATGGCAAAAGGAGGAGGTCCTTTAACCATCTCCTAAAAGTCATTAGCCTTAAGCATGTCTCCCCTTAACCAAGATTTAATCCAAATATTCTTGGATAAGGACATCACCACCTTCGACCACGCTAACCTAACCGATCTTCTCAGCCCAAGACCAGCCATGGGGAGGTGAACCCAACCCAAACCAATGGGTTGACCAATTTCAAGCCAAAATGGCCTCTCCCCCATTCCATTCTAATCCAAACACTTTACACATGTCCAAGCCCAATTGACTTCACCATTGCCAAGCCCCGACCTCCCCGGTCAAGATGGTGACCCATGCTCGCCGGCCAGCCCGTCCGGATCGCCGGAAAACACCACACCCGAGAGCATCATGTGAGCCCAAGCTTGGAATTCTCACCCGCCGAGTTGCCCCATGCCCAATGGCCACCATGGTCGTTCTTCTCCTCACCAGAGCAGCTGATCCCATGCCTCAACTCCCCCTGGGAGGCCCTCCACCCTCTCCTATTTAAACTCCACCTCTCTCGGCCATAAAAGGAGCTAAACACAAACCTTGCCAAAACTCTGCCAAAATTGTTCCAGACCCTTCTCCACTCTTAGAACACTTAATCCCCAAGTGAGATCCCCCCGCCATTTCTCCTCCGTAAGCTCAATTTCAGTAGTCGAAATTCCACCCAAAACCAGGACACTTCTCCACAGCCGAGCCAATTCTCAAATCGATTGGCTCTACACCTTCACCGTACCAAAGGAAGGTGTCCACCAACAAAAGCCCCATCTCCGAGCCACCCAGCTTGCTCCAGCCTCCAAGCTTTGTGATCGGGCTTGGTCGAAATCATATCCGGACAATTCCCGCACCAAGAGACTTCATCCGGAGCTTGCTTGGACCCAATCGAAGGTGCAACAACTCTCGGATCGAAGCCACACTTCTCCGAGCTAAGGTATGAGTTAACTCTCCATCCCGAGCTTCTGGAGATTCTCCATTTCAAATGCCTTAGTTTCTATGCATGTTAGCCGTATAGATGTGTTCGTCTCTTCAAGACGAATCCATAGAGTATAAGAACGTAAAAATTCATTGAGAATCGAGTGAGATCTTAGGGATTTAGTGTGGACGGCTCTCGGCGAGAACACTCGGGGACGATGAACGGATGCCGTCCATTCGATACACGCGCTGACGAACGGCTCGGATGGCGTCCGACCAGAAACGCGTGCGAGAACCGCGGGGCCCGGGACGGATGACTCGCATGGCGGCGCCCAATCACGCCGCGACACGTACCCCTTCGGAGCCGCCGATGTCTCGCCGGCGCCGCGTGGATAAATAGATAAATAGGGTATTTAATGTATTTATTAAATATCGAAACTTTAAAAATCCATATCTTTGTGTAGAAAAATCACAAAAATAAAATAAAAATACCCTCTCGCTCGAAGTGAACAGAGGAGAATAATGTGGAAAAGAAATCATTTAATTTCATCAAGTATTTTATTTTTTATAATTTATTTACTCTCCGCATACATTTAATTCTCCATGCATGTATACAATTCACCATGGCATGAGACCATAGTGGCTTTAAGCCTTCTGAACTCGGGAACATTCCCTGAATTTTCCAAGGTCGAGGCCATCTCTGTGAAAAGTTATTTATTTTTCAAATGCATGTTGCTCGTTTTGAGTATTTTAATTCCAAAAAATAGCATGTTGTGAAATAAATTCTAGGAAAATTTGGTGATGTTCCTTATGACCAGAGAACCCTAGGAAAAATAGGTTTTGGCTTAGTTCATTCAAAACAACCCTAATCGGCTTAAACACTCAAAATAGGTCTTTAATTAATTAGAGTTAACCAGGCATCAAATTGACTTGAAATCAATTCTCCACTGACCTTTAGGATCAGAGGAATCCACCATAAAAATTTGAGGTCAATTAGACTCGGTTAACCCCACTAATCGGGTCGATTAAGTCACTTAGCCATTTTAAACTTTAAAAATTCATAACTTTTAAAATACTTTTCAAAAATTCACTAAATTGGTTTTGAGCCTCTCTGATATCAGGGAACCTAAGAAAATTAAAATTTCAATTTTCTCGAAAAAGTTGATTTTTAATAATATTTTAATATTTTAATAATTAAAAAATAATAAAAATCACAAAAATAATAAAATTCACCAAAATGTCACATTTTGAATTTTAATCACTTAGGAACAAACCCCATATTTTTCCTAAGTCTATTTAGTGAGATATTAAATTTTAAAGCCCTAGGGTAATTTTAAAATTAAAAAAATGTATTTTCTAGCATTTTCACTAAAATAATTACAATAAATCATAAAAAAATCAAAAAATTGCAAAATTTGCTTCTCTGGTTTCCTTGATATCAGAGAGATTTTTGAAAAATATAAAATCCATTTTTCAACATTTATTTTATTTTTAAATTAATTAACACTCCAAAACTCAAAATAATTATAATAAAAATAATATATTTCAAAAAATCACCAAAATTGGTCCAAGTGCTTCACTGGTCATTAAGAATGTCCCCTAATTTTCTTAAGGACAGAAACTTTCCCTTGGTCATATTATTAAATTTTCCTTGAAAATCTCTATTTTCCACCAAAAATAATTATATAAATAAATTAAATACAGAAAAATCACATTTTCTCCTCTCATGTCTTTATTGACATATGAGTGAAGTCACATAAAAATTTCAAGTTCATTTGGGTTCAATTTAGTGAATTATGAAATTATTAAGCTTAAATGGTAAAATGGTAATTAAACTTTTAACCCTTAATTAAAACTTTAGGTTTAATAAAAAAATCAACAAGTAAAATATTTGATCTTAATCTGATTTGGATGATTGAAATTTAAATAATTAAAGGGTAGAAACCCATTAAATAATTTTAAAATGATTAAACTTTAATTAAATAATAGATTAAATTTGAGGAATAATAAATTGAATTATTAAAATAAGGGATATTTATTAGGAAGAGATTTATTCTTTAATTTAAAAAAATCCCTAAACTAATTATATCATTAATACTCAATTTTTAATTAAAATGATAACTCAAATTTAAAATATTAAAAGACTTAATTAAATTATTAAACTCTTTTAAAATTTTAATTAAAATTAAAAATAAAGTAAATTAAAGATAAATTAAATTAAAATTAAATTAAATTTAACAATTAAATTAAATTAAATTAAATTTAATAATTAAATTAAATTAGATTAAATAATTAAATTAAATTAAATTAAACAATTAAATTAAATTAAATTAAATTAAATTAAATTAAATTAAATAAATTAAATTAATTAAATAAAATTGAATTAAATCAAATTAAATTAAATTTAATAAATTAAATTAAATAATTGAATTAAATTAAATTAAATAATCAAATTAAAATTAAATCAAATCAAATTAATTAAACATCAAATCAAATTAAATCAAACTCAATCAAATTAAATTAAATTAAAACTCAATTAAAATTAAATTAAATTGAATTAAATATAACATCACCTAAAACAAAAGAAAATAAATTTAAAAGCAACTTCAACACTATTCCAAATTTAAACTCTTTAACTTAAACCAAATCATTTGAATACTAACTTACCCTCGAAAGCTTTAGTTATTATAACTCCTAAATAAAACATTAAATGAAGTGTCACTTCACTCATAGGATATTCAAATGTCCTAGTTCACCGAGCAAGTTAACAAAACTTGAAATTCTTGGACGATTAATTCATTTGTATAATTAAATTCATTTGGACTTAAAACAATCCTAGAAATATCGAAAAGATGTTTAAGATCCTTCTTTAAGCACTTCCTCAATATGATAGACATTTATAAGAACAATCGAATTTGATTATTCTTCGATGAAGAAAATCGTCCTTAAACCAAAACACAAAGAACCTAGACGTCATAGGAAATGACTAGCTATAGGATTAGGAATTTGCGTAGAAAACCATAACCTTTCCCTTACCCTTACCTAGGAACTTGCTTAAGTATGCTAATTGTGTTTTAAGTGCAAATTGGATGACTGGAAGACCCTCCAGTACGCATTTGTATTATCGCAATTTACTTTCCCGCAATTTATTTTCCAAAGAATTTACATTATCGCAATTTACTTTATCGCAATCGCGTTTATTTTTCTCGCATGATAAAACAACTCGTTGCATGAAAACCCACACCTTTAGGATAGCCCCTAAAACCGAAACCAAAATTAAGTTAAAAGTCATCGCAAGATAAAATTCACCGCCACAACATTTCAAAATATAAAACAACTCAAAATTTAATCACAAACGTAACACAAAACTACAATTACAACTAAATTAAAACGTCCCGTTGGATGATCGGGAATACCTCGGATGATGTAACCTACGTGTTGCTAACGGGATTTCCCACGGTCTAAATGAAAGTGTGGAACTCATTCAACTGAGTTTAGCAAATTCATCCGGACTAAGTGAATCCGATAAAAATAATGATGCCGAAGGATGGAACCGTGGGATCTTAACCGGTGTCGTTATAATCAACTTTAAGATTTGTTTTAATCAAAATATAAAAAAAAACACTTGGAAAATTAAGACTTCTCTAGACCAAAACACTTCTCTCATCTCCCCGATTTATGACTTCTAAAACTAAACCTCTCGCAACAATAAGGAACTTGGAGCATGGTGGGCAAGCACGGCCATCGTCGTCAAGCAAAACTCGAACCTACTTCAACGAAACTTTTTAGAATTAAATAACCAAGCCATAGGACTTCGAGGTAGCTTCGCCTAGTGCAACATAAATCCTCAACTCTTCGTTAGCATTTGCATTGCAAATTAAGCCCTAACCGGTCTTAGGATTCCGAGGTAGTCGTCCGATACGACAATAAACCCTCACATCTTCTAGTGCTATTTGTTTGATTTTATCATACAAATATAAGTCCTAATTAATTAAAATCGGCAAGATTGAAATATCAAATAAACATTAGGACTTTCCTAAATTCAAGCCAAACAATAGGATAGTCGGGAAATTACCGAAGTTCACTTCGAATCGCAATTTCTCCTACCTCTCTTCCTTTGGATTCATAAAACAAAATGTTCCAAAATTTGATCCATTCCCTATCGAAATTCCAAAATTCAATCTTCGAAAACCTTAAACTTCGAAATTCTCGAGAGCAGTAATTATTGGTTATTATCGAGAGTTTTCTTAGGTGATTCCCGTCACTTAAGATGTAATTAACTATAGGGGCTTGCCCTTATAGGGAATTTAAAGAACCCAGGTAATATAAACCCTGTTTAATACTTTCATATTAAGCAGGGGAATTTGTCGGCTTATAAAATTGGTTCGCAGACCAAACGGATGTCACAAAACTTCTAGTTTATTTGATCGAGCCCCATCATCAAGCAGTGTGTCTATCCTCGTGGATAGATACACGATTTGTGGTGCGGTGCTCGTTTATATAAACTATTTGGGATGTGAGATCGGTTTAATCTCATATCTTAAAACTTTCAAATTTAAAAATTATTTTCAAAGCCAAATACTACTTTCTAAATTATATATATATTTAAATCAAATTTAAAATTTAAATTCGCCGACAACTTCTGTTAGGCGACCTCCCTTTTAAAATACAACACAACCTAAAAATAGTGCCGACAGATTTCTGGCGACTCCGCTGGGGAATATTCCTCTCTCCATTATAATCAAATAATTCTGCTTTCAAAAATCGGTAGTGTATCCATGTCCCTAATGGATCAAACTACCCTTCTTTCCGTTGGAATACTATGTTCATTTCTATCTCGAACAAGTATAGCCAACATTCTCTCGGATTTAGGAGCCACTGTTTAGACACCCCTAAACGAGAGGTTCTCGAGATCCTTTTACCTCATTTCCGAGGTGGGGTGGACCCTCAATCAGGTGTTAGTTTAGGAATGATCCTTCGAGTCGAGAAGTCTTGCTTAAGATTTTCTTTCCCTTTCCAACTCGAATCGGATTCCTTACCTTCTCTACACCTTCGAACGTTCCGTTCTAAATAAACAAACCCTCTAATAAGTGATTCTTTTAACAAATGATTCTTTTTTTATAAATACATGAACAAAGAATGAGTTCGGACTCTTTTTAATTCCTTTCTTTTCGTCCCGAAGAAAAGAAGCATAACTCGGACCGACAACCTGAATCTACCCCGCAGAAATGGAAGCCCCGAAACCGATTTTCTCCTTCACCAACGGATCGGACTTCGCCGTCTATAAGGATGAGCCGCCCGACAATGGGGTCATCCGATTCGGGACGGGATTTGAAAACACGAACGTCAAGGTCACCGACGTCTCCTCTTTGCACCGACGAACAAGGTATCCGAAGCCGAGGAACCACCGCTCGAGTTCAACCTTAGGTCGACCCAAGAGTTTCCTCCCCGCAAAGGGTCCCGACTAGGAGGAGTACCGCCGTCCGCAGGAGGACCGTTCTCACTACCCCCACCGGTCTAGTTGTTTCCGCACCTACCCCGACTTCGCCAAATCAAAGGGGAAAGAAATCCGAACTATGGTAAACCCGTTACCGTGGAGGGTACGGATCTTCCCGTAAGACCTTCCGTCTTCGAAATCGGGTCCAGGTCGAAGATTCCGTCGCCGACAAAGACCCAAAGAAGAAATAGAAATAGAAGGATCGCTGCGGAAGCCGTAGCCGCCGAGATCGCCTTCCCGGAGGAAATTCCGCAGTTGCCGTAATATACACCGCTACCGTAATATACACCACCGCCCGACTACATACCACTTTTGGGAGGAAGCAGGTTCCATCCCCTCTCCGCCGCAGAGGATGAGGAGAATGTTCGAAAGATTGCCGCCGCATTACCACGCACCCGCATACTACAACGATAGCCGCAAGAAAAGAACTAGAACTACGCCGTTTTCTCGACCGCAAACTTTGGTAGAAAAGCTAGCAAAGAAGGAAAATTGCCCCGTGTCGGAAATTCTACGAAGGATGTGGCGTGTGCCGCCAAATCCCGTCTCGGGCCCCGAGTAGAACCCGCCGTCATGATAGAAAAGCCAAGCAAGAGAATGAAGGCTAGCCCGCCCGTCGTAGTATCGTGATTACGAGACAGGAGGATACCACCTTCCAACGATTTGGCCAATGCACCATCCGGTCCTAGACCTTCTCGTCGCTAGAAGGATGGTGTGGCGTCCCACTACGGGCGCCGAGATCGAAACAGCGAGCTCCGAGAGAGAAAGTCTCGCCAGGAGGCTTCGAATCCGAAGAAAGCGCTACCGCGATGAAGGGGACTCGTGAAAAAGGACTCGACAACCATCGCATGACAACCACAAAGATACACGAAAGCTCCGCTAGAAGATGCCATGGAAAAGCCGAGAACCGACATCCGACGGCTGGCAAAAGAAAGAGAAGAAAAGTTCGGAGATGAGATCGACTCATCGGAATTCATGGACAACGAATATGCGAAATCAACATGGTTGAAACACGAGCTTCATCATCTTCTCAAGGTGCTCCCTGCAACGCGCAAAGAGAGGAGCCGGAACCGATGAAGAGATAGCTTCAGAAAAGGACGACACGATCGCTCAAATGGCGAAAAGGATGGAAGAGATGGCCATAGCTCCGGCCACTCTCCAAAGTCAAGTACAACCACATGTAGAGACACCCCCGTAAGTCATTCACATCGTAGACGGAGGGAAGGAGATTACATCCGTCAATGGGGATGACCAGCCGAAAAGGATACAACACAAAGTATGATCCCCGAAAAGGATATCAAGAACTTGGTAGAGCAACAGAGTGCGAGAAGCCCTAGCACAATCGAAGAACGGACATCTATTCGGACGGGTAGACCTTATCCGGAAGAATTCGACGCCGTCCAATACCCGAAGGGCTTCGTACCACCTCCGTTTAAGACCTTCGACGGAACCGGGAACCCCCGACAAGATGTTGCACACTTTCGTGCCGCCTGTCGCAATGCCGGCGGAAGCGATGCGCTACTCTTCCGACAGTTCGTTAGCAGTCTGTCAGGGATCGCCTTCGACTGGTATGCAGAATTACCCAACGGTTCTGTGAAGACATTCTCAGAGCTAGAGAGCCTCTTCATTAAGCGATTTGCCGGAGCTCAGCACCACATCACTATAGGTGATTTAGTGGTAGAGAAACAAAGGCCGAATGAAACTCTAGTGGATTACATACTTCGATGGAGAAATTTAAGCATGAAGTGTGAACCACAACCGCAAGAACAACATGCAACCGGCATCTTGCTTAAAAGCATTCACGGCCCGATAAGCACTTCTCCTCAAGGGATTCACTATTAAGACTTTTGAGAAGTTGTTAAGCAAGGCCGGAAGCTTGCAAGAAGAGGCGAAGCAATTAAGTTTTGCCGACAAAACGGACAAGCAGTAGCCGTGAAGACCTTCGAGAAGAAATTCGGGATCGTTGCAGCGAGCTGACAAAGGCAAGCAACCGATGCAAATACCACCGTAACGGCCGCAAGAACCACAACAAAATTACCAAGAACCCCGGTCCAGCTATCAGTCGTCTCCGCAAGATGAACAACCGTCTCGTCCGCAACGTACATCGAGGGAGCTTCGAGCGGAGAATATCCATTCAAGAATGAAGCAAGATCGAAGATGTTCCGTAGCCTAATGAAAACTCCAGATTTCCAACTGCCGAGCCCAAAAGACTCGTAGGAAGTCAACAAGAAAGGTGATCCCAACTTTTGCCCCTACCATCGGATGCTTGGGCACAAGATAGAAGATTGCATTACCTTCAAAAGTTGGCTCAACGACAACCTTCGGAAAGGAAATATAACAATCCCGAAGGAGTACATGAAGGAACCCCGTAAAGGAGGTTCCGTCAATGTTATCTCAACCGATCCCGTCATTCCGATAGATCCCTATGCAACCAACGATGGATGGACTACCGCTCGGACAAGGTCTTCGAAGAAGATTTTAGATAACATCCGAACCGCTTCGGTGCGAGCTTCAATTCGTAGTTCGAGACCCGTTAAGCCGGTACTATCACTTGCGATAGAAGAACCACCTCGACAGGAGACAATCGAAGAGAAGAAGAAAATCGACGAAGAAGAGGGACCGAGATTCCTAAGGCTAGACTAGGGGCCGCTTATCCTAGGATAGTTGTTTCCGATTAGGGGAGAAATCCCTCGAACCTCCGATTTTGTATGATTATCTCGCTCACTTTGGTGGGATCATATAATGATAAGGGTGATGGCGTTGGCTACGTTTTGACTCGTTTCTAACGATTACGTAACTAGCGACAATCCGGGCGTCGATTTCGATACCAACAACAATTCTCAAATCATACATGATCTCGACGATCACAATGACGAAGAAGGCATCCATCAAGGAGGCTACGAGAGTTCAACAAGCAACGGATCTATCTCGCGAGTTTCGAGGAGCTCCAAGCTACGATAGAGTTAGAGCCTTCGCATTTTGAAGATAATCCGAAGAGCTCGTCATTCCGATTCGTGAGGAGACACCAACAAACTCAACACTAGATTCGAAGAAATTACAGAAGTCAACTTGAGAAGTGGAAGAGTTCTACCTCCAAGAATGGGTCCAAAAGACAAAGGAAAGCAGGTGGTTGTTCAAGAAGAACCAACCCCAGCAGAAGACATACCCGTTCGAGAAGAAGCCGAGACGCATGGAAACAAAGTGGACTACAACGTGCTAGCCCATCTTAGGAAACTACCGGCCAACCGAGCATTTACGATGCTCTCATCTTATCAAAGGAGATGAGGGAAGCTCGATCAAGGCCTTACTTCGATCCGGAAATTCGCTTAGCTCAAATGGCCGGAGATTCCTTAGATGAGGTTTGCTCGTTAAAGGAACAGACGAGGTGTTACCTTCACGGACAATGACCTACTACTTGGGACGACAGATCACAACCGACCGTTGTACATTTCAGGCTACAATCGGGAAGTTTACGCTCTCCGCAGTATTGGTGGATCCAGGAGCATCAATCAATATAATGAGTCTTCGAACGCTAGCATACTTGGAAATCGATGCTCGCGAGCTCGAGGCCGACAAAATGTTATTAAGAGGATTCAACCGTAAAGGAGAAAGAGCCCTCGGGTCAATAACGCTATCGATGAAGACCGGTGACTTAGCAAAGACAACCGCAAAATTTCACATAATCGATTCGAAACGTCGTTCAACGCTTTGTCGGGCCGACCATGGATACATGAAAACAGGATGGTACCATCATCTCTACACCAAGTGCATCAAGTACTACGATGGAGGGAACAAGTGCATCAAAGGTGACTTGCAACCATTCTCCGTACATGAGATTGGAATCCATGAAGATGCAGCTTATTATGCACCGCCAAAGAAAACAATCTTCTCCGCAGATACCGTAACAAATGAAGCAAAGAAAGTTCGAGACAACGAAGAACCCGAAGTTCTAGTCCAACAGTCACTCACCACTCCCTTCCGGAGAGATGGTGAAGGTTTCTCCACAACTCGCATCCGAGGTCGAGGCCGGGGACGAGGTCGTGGCAGAGACGCTAGGACAATCGGACTGAGGAAACCAACCATCAATGTCGATCGGGATGATAGTTCCGAAGAAGAAAAAGAAATCAAGCGAGAAGCAACGACAATAAGTCGAAAGAAGCCGCAATACAAGATCCCCCTCGAAGATGAAAAGAACGAAGAATACAAATCAATGTACGAGAAGATTAACCACTACGTACATACTATGACCCTAACTCCGATCCATTCTAATAAGATCGAGGGTATGGAGGTCAAAGAGGTACGTAGTGACGGTGCAAAGCCGATCAAATTCTACCGTGGTGCTTCTTCCTCCAAAACCGAAAATAATGTACAATTCGAAGATGTCACTTCATCGAATTAATGGAATTACCTTTTGGGTGGTACTCTCCCCGTGTTCAAAATTTAATTCAACGTGGTTTCTTACCTCGACAATGGACAAAAGGCCAATCACAACATTTTGAAAAGTTATGGAATAACTCCGGTCGTCCACCCAATTCAAAGTATGGACTCGGATTCGGCACAGTAGGGTCAGTTGACGATGCTGAATTTTGCTTGGTTGTCACTTGCAAGTCCAATGAAAACCGCATGGAAACTACGGACGAACTCGAAGATTTACAAATCGGAGACGCTCCACCGAATTCGAAGAAGAAATTAAATCCACAATAGATGAGTTAACGGAAGTTAACTTAGGTACTAGCGAAGAGCCTAGACCTACCTTTGTTAGCTCCTTACTCAATAAAGAAGACTCCGAAGAAATAATCAAGTTATTAATGGAATTTAAAGATCGTTTTGCTTGGAGCTACGATGAAATGCCAGGATTAGCCCCGCAGGTTGCAGAATTCACAAGCTAGGAGTGGATCCTACTTCGTTCCAGCCGACAAGGTCCCGAAGAATGCGTCTGGAAATCGAACAACAAGTCATACCGAAGTTAAAAAGCTAATAGACGCTAAATTTGTCCGTGAAGAACAATACCCGACTCGGTTAGTCAATGTGGTGCCGCCGTAAAGAAGAATGGTCGATCGAACTTGTGTGGACTTCGTAGATTTAAACAAGGCATGTCCAAAAGATGAATTCCCTCTACCGATTCCAGAACCGATGATCGATATTGCTTCGACACATGAAATATTCTCATTCATGGATGGATCTTCGGGATACAACCAGCATAAAAATGGCTCCGTGAGATGAAAAGCTTACAGCATTCGTAACGCCGATCGGAGTATTTTGCTACACAAGTGATGCCATTCGGATCGAAGAACGCAGAGCAACCTACCAAAGAGCAATGACAAGAATTTTTGATGATCTCATCCACAATCAAGTCGAATGCTACGTGGACGATGTCGTCATCAAAAGCAAAGTAAAGGAAAACCACCCGTATGATTCTGAGAATTGTTTTCGAACGATTAAGACAATTTAACCTTAAGATGAATCCCTTAAAATGCGCCTTCGGCATCACCTCCGGGAAATTCTTAGGATTCGTTGTCCGACATCGTGGAATTGAAATCGACCCGGAGAAGATTAAAGCCATCTTAGAAATGCCTCCTCCCAAAACCTTAAAACAACTACGATCTTTTCAAGGGAAGTCGGCATATCTTCGACGCTTTATCTCAAACCCGTCGAGTAGGTGTCAGCCTTTCTCGCACTAGTTAAAAAGGACGCCAAATTTATTCGGGAAGAGAAATGCCGTAAGGCCTTCGAAGACATTAAACAATATTTAATGACACCTCCCGTCTTAGCAGACTCCGGCCTCGTGTAGACCGTCGATACTTTACACCGCGGCTTTAGATGACTCTCTCGGAGCCCCGTTAGCCTGTGTCAACGATGAGGGTAAAGAAAATGCTCTTTACTACTTAAGCCGTCGTTTACTTCCGACGGAAGTAAGGTATCCCGCAATTGAAAAGCATTGTTTGGCCCCGATCTTCACCGCTCAAAAGCTCGTGCACTACATGCTTTCTCATAAGGTCAACTTCGATTTCGAGGTTTAATCCATTGCAATACTTCGATGACTCGTCCAACACTTTCCTGCAGACTTGCCGGATGGTCAATGATATTATCGCAATTCGATATAACTTTCGTGCCTCCGCGTGCCGTAAAGGGACAAGTCTTAGCAGACTTCCTCGCAAAGACACCCTTCGCCGGCCGAATCTCCTCTCAATGACGATCCGCCGGATGAACAAATAATGAACTTAGAAGACCTCGACGATCGACGTTGGGAATTATATTTCGACGGAGCATCTTCAAGCACACAAAGACGAAGAATCGCAAGTGATAAGTGCCCGTGAAGGCAGGAATCGGGCTAATCTTTATAACACCGGAGCGGGGGATGTTAAGATACTCCTACCACTCGACGTAACCGTGTACAAACAACGAAGCTGAATACGAAGCCCTCATAACGGGATTGGAATTAACCATTCAAATGGGGATAACAGTACATCAACATCTACGGGGATTCACGAGTTAATCATTCAACGATCGCGGACAAGACAGAATTCTAAAGCCAAGACTCGAACAATACTTCCAAGTATGCCATACAATTGTTGAACAGATTCCAAATGTGACAATCTACAAAATTCCTAGAAAAGAGAATGCTTTAGCAGATGCTTTAGCCCGTCTCGCAAAAGAATTTCGCCTGTTTGCAAGATGAATCGCTGGAAGTGTCGACTCACTGACGTCGAGTCCTATCACAACTCGACATAGACACAATACACAAATCAAGCAAAAGAAAAAGAATCAACAGCAAGAAGTGATGTAAAAACACGTAAGATCGGCGACAACCATCGATAGACTACCCGCAAACAGAAAGCTACCGGACGATAGGTCGCCGGCCCATCGGATCAAGAAAAGAACTCTGTCTTACGCATTAATAAACAACACATTATACGTAAGGTCTTTCGATCAAATGCGGCTAAGGTGCCTAAGCGGGTCCGAGGCCCGTGAAATTGTTAAAGAGGTGCATTCGAGACTCCGTGGCGCTCACCAGCCGGGTCCAAAGATGAAAATGAAAATTAAAAGACTAGGGTACTACCGGCCCTCGATGATGACCGACCGCATGAAAATCGCCAAGAGCCGTCATCAATGCCAAGTGCACGGAGTGGTTCTACACCAACCTCCAAATGTGCTACACCCGACAATTGCGTCGCGGCCATTCGAATGTTGGGGCACGTATATAGTGGGTCCAATAGAACCACCATCTTCAAAAGGACATCGCTTCATTCTTGCGGCTACTGCATTACTTTTCCAAGCGGGCGTGCAGCTCCACTTAGAGAAGTGAAAGCACACCACATGCCGCGGCTTTTCAAGAACCAAGGTCTCGTTTTGGAGTGCCGCGCGATCATCTCGATATGGTCAGCATTCGAAGCACACAAATCAACAATTTTGTCGAGACACGGAATCGTGGCGATACTCGACAATTTACTACCCAAGAGCAAACGGTCTCGCCGAGGCTTTTAATAAAACTCTGTTCAAATCTTAAAGAAACCCGACGATAATAAGAGAAATTGGCACGAGAAATTATTAGAAGCCTTATGGGCCTACCGGACAACCTTCGTAACTCCTACTCAAGCTACACCTTACGCTCCGGTGTATGGGTCCGAGGCAAGTGTTACCTTTAGAGGTTCGGCCTTCCTTCACTCGAATTGCAGCTGCAAACAAGATCACTAAGAAGAAAACGCCAGACTACGACTCGAAGAATTAGAAAGCTTGGAAGGGAAAAGACTTGCAGCGCAACAGAATTTAGAACTATACCAAGCTAAAATGGTTCAAACCCATGACAAACTGGTCCGCCCAAGAACCTTCAAAGTTGGTGATTTAGTTCTCGTTCTCAAGAGACCTATTCTCGCACACCGCAAGATAGGTGGAAAATTTGAACCCACTTGGGAAGGACCGTTTCGTGGTCGAAGCAAGATACTCGGGAGGTTCCTACCGGCTAGTGAATTGCCAGGGAGAACGACATATGCTTCCGATCAACGGACGATACTTGAAAAAATATTACGCTACCTGATGTTTCGAAGAAATGAATTCTTCATCCCTAAGAAACACGGGTGAAGTAATTACTTATGATTGGGTCCGAACCTAAAAAAAATAATAAAATGTGCTAAGATAAATAAAATCATGATAATTAAGTTTTCCTTGTTTTCTTTTTCAAATCAAATCTCTTCCCTCATCTTATCCTACTTCATTCCTGTTAAATTTCAAAATATAAGAATAATAAAAAATGTATCTTTAATAAACATTTTCTTAATGTTCTTGTTCTTAAGTATGCACCTCGATCCTTTTCCTTGTCTTTTCGCAGGAAATGTCGAACGGCGGTTGGTCTTGAACTTTAAGAATGGCGTAAGCCTCGCACTCGATGAAAAGAGGGTGAAAGATGGAGCGATAATCGAGATTGACTCAGATTTCGCACCAGCAGCCTACGATACGAGGAAAGTGACTGGGTCCCAGCTAACCGAGAAGAACTCGCCCGGACGGACAGATGATGAAAGTGGGTGGCCCAAGCCACCAATCCAACAACAAGAAAAGAAAAGCAAACACCGAAGAAGACAAGAAAATGAAGTCCGTAGTCGCTACAGCCGGAGGGCAGAGCTTGTCGCTGCCGCGCCCGCGAGATTCAAGAAGTTCGGAGAGCTACTCTCACAGCCACGCAACGAAGAAATAAGAATCGCCGTATCCGTAAAATGTTAACAAAACTAGCTGCGGACCAGCGCGACGAGACAATTGCTAATGCCAGCACTCATATTTTAAGGACACCGGTTCACCAGGAACCTGAAGAAAGGAGGCCAGCTCCTATAATAACGTAAAGAACCGGGGAAATCTCCAGAAGATCGAAGGAAGAAGGCTACCACGCCACCGGATAGAACCACCGCGCAGTGCATGACCTTGTTGCGAAGCAACCCCGGGGATGTCCCGACGTGCATCATCCCCGAGGAGCCGAGGTATGCGGGGGAACGTGAAGGGATTGAACCATATATCCCACAATATGTCACAAGGCCTCGCCATCTGCAGATCATTCCGGAATACGAGCTGGAGAGGATGCGTAAAGTTGAAAAGAAAACTTTCGAATACTTCGAGAGAATTAAAGGAAGAAGAATCAACATACTAGAAGGCCTCGAGCTACACACCGACGTATTCTCGCAGTATGAACAACAAGCAAATCGTGGATTGTATCCGGATCCGAAAAGAATGGGCCGAGCGAGCCGCCCGAGGGAAAACACATACTCGGAACCCCGGAGATGGATGCCGTGGAAAGGAAGAATCACAATACAATGCGGATGCCGCTACAACTTTGTCGAAGACAGGAAGGGAAACCCACCGGAATACTCCGTCATGGGCAAGTAGATCCGATGCCATCGCTTATCAAGAGAATGGTAAAAAGATTGATAACATGGAGGGTACCGCCGACAGATTGCATACCCAATAGCCGCATTATCAACATCTACAAACAGGGTGACCGCATACCCCCACATATTGATCACCACGACTTCGTCGGACCTTCGCACCGGTCTCTTTCTTGAATGAGTGTAACATCATGTTCGGATCCGACCTCCGGATAGCAGGCCCGGGTGAGTTCCGAGGGCCGCAAAGATACATTTACCGGTGGGTTCCGTCATGATACCGCAGGGTAACGGAGCGGATATCGCAAAGCATTGCATACCGGGGGTGCCAGTGGAGCGAATCTCGGTTACTTTCGGGAGGATGGACGACGAGTAAAATACCTTACCATTTCCAACCGCACCCGGAGCTAGAGAACCTCCGCCTTACGAGCCGTGAGTTACATGGGAAATATCACACCTCCAACGTACATCCAGCTCGGCATCCTTGCCAAGGATGGCTTGGAAGGTGATGTTATAGACCATGTACCTCACTATTCGGACATGGATTTTTGACGGATGATTCTTTTGATGGATCAACAAAGATCATACACGATCCGTTTTGAGTCTACGTGGATTGTATGAAATATATTCCGGATCGAGTTGTATGATGTATTTTCAACATGATTGGAATGAAAGTGACCATGTCACGTTTTTGGCCTTCACCTCTTTTGTGCAAATTGATTAGGAAACGCCATTAAAGTTAAATGAACTTCGAACAAAGAACAACGAAAGAAAAAAAAAAAGAATAAAAGAAAACTTTCTAAAAAAAAAATCTGAAAAATGACAAACACTAAGTTCACATGAACATTAAATAAACAATAAAATAAAATTTGAACCATTAAAAGATAAACGAAATCAACACAAATCTCAAATTCCATCTTTACAAATTTCAAATCAAATCCTCAATCAAATTCCAAATCCGATCTCGATCAAGTTTCAAACTTGATCTTCCAAATTTCAAATCAAATCTTAAATCAAATTTCAATCGAGTTCAAACTCATCCTTCCAAATTTCCAAAATTCCGAATTCAATTTTTCCAGGCTTCAAGTCTCAATCAAATTTAAATTCAATTTCTTCCAGATCTCGAATCAAATATCAATCACATCAAAATTCAAACTTTTGGGTCGAGGATTTTACATCCAAGACTGCACTGCTTTAGGATTCTTTTCCTATTGCACTGAAATACATCAATTCAAACTTTTGGGTCGATGATTTTACATCCAAGACTGCACTGCTTTAGGATTCTTTTCCTATTGCACTCGAAATACATCAAATCAAACTCTTTTGGGTCGAGGATTTTACATCCAAGACTGCACTCGCTTTAGGATTCTTTTCCTATCGCACTCGAAATACATCAATTCAAACTTTTGGGTCGAGGATTTTACATCCAAGACCGCACTCGCTTTAGGATTCTTTTCCTATTGCACCGAAATACATCAAAATTCAAACTTTTGGGTCGAGGATTTTACATCCAAGACCGCACCGCTTTAGGATTCTTTTCCTATTGCACTCGAAATACATCAATTCAAACTTTTGGGTCGAGGATTTTACATCCAAGACTGCACTGCTTTAGGATTCTTTTCCTATTGCACCGAAATACATCAAATCAAACTCTTTTGGGTCGAGGATTTTACATCCAAGACTGCACTGCTTTAGGATTCTTTTCCTATTGCACCGAAATACATCAATTCAAACTTTTGGGTCGAGGATTTTACATCCAAGACCGCATCGCTTTAGGATTCTTTTCCTATTGCACTGAAATACATCAAAATTCAAGCTTTTGGGTCAAGGATTTTACATCCAAGACTGCACTGCTTTAGGATTCTTTCCCTATTGCACTGAAATACATCAAATCGAATTCCCGGGGTTAAGGATTTTACATCCAAGACTGCATTGCTTTAAGGATTTCACCAGACCAAGGGAAGGTGTCCACCAGCAAAAGCCCCATCTCCAGGCCACCCAGTTGCTCCAGCCTCCAAGCTTTGTGATCGGGCTTGGTCGAAATCATATCCGGACAATTCCCTGGACCAGGAGACTTCATCCGGAGCTTGTTGGGACCCAATCAAAGGTGCAACAACTCTCGGATCGAAGCCACACTTCTCCGAGCCAAGGTATGAGCTAACTCTCCATCCCGAGCTTCGGAGATTCTCCATTTCAAATGCCTTAGTTTCAATGCATGTTAGCCATATAGATGTGTTCGTCTCTTCAAGACGAATCCATAGAGTATAAGAACGTAAAAATCCATTGAGAATCGAGTGAGATCTTAGGGATTTAGTGTGGACGGCTCTCGGGTGAGAACACTTGGGGACGATGAACGGATGCCGTCCATTCGATACACGCGCGCACGAACGGCTCAGATGGCGTCGGACCAGGAAACGGTGCGAGAACCGCGGGGCCCGGGCTGCTGACTCAAGTGGCGGCGTCGAATGGGAGCGCGCCGCGTGGCCTTTCGGAGCTGCCGAGGATGCGCTGGCGCCGCGTGGATAAATAGAAAATTAGGGTATTTTCTTATTTATTTAATTCCCTAAACTTCAAAAATTCATATCTCTCGTGTAGGAAAATCATAAAATTAAAATAAAAATACCCTCTTGCTCGAGTGAACGGAGGAGAATAATGTGGAAAAGAAATCACTTAATTTCATCAAGTATTTTATTTTTTATAATTTATTTACTCTCTGCATTGTTTTAATTCTCCATGCATGCATACAATTCACCATGGTATGAGACCATAGGGCTTTTGAAGCCTCTGAATTTGGGAACATTCCCTGAATTTTCCAAAGTCAGAGGCCATCCCTATGAAGAGTTCTTGATTTTTCAAGTTCAGGTCACTGTTTTGAGTATTTTAATTCCAGTAAATAGCATGTGTTGACCTCATTTTTGATGAGGTCTTCTCTTCTCTCTTTAGTACTTAGGATCTAGCCTTAGGCTTTTCCTTTGACTGTCTTAGAGGACTAGAATTGGGACCCGCCTTTTAGAAATTCAAACCACTTCTAAACTCCCCGCAAACTCCACAAACTTGACCATAGACCCCTAATCACCTAGAGGGTTGAAATCAAATGTGGAAGTTTAAAGGATGAGTTCCTATAGGACTCTTCGGCCTTAGGATCGCCCACGGGTGGCCCGGTCCAGTGAAGGGGCCGACTTACACTACACTTACACACTACATTTCCACACACTTCCTAAAACCACACCCATACCCAACTTAACCTCCCGACTCATGTAGGTGATTCACATGGATGGTCCTTAACCCCTAAGCCCTCGGCTAAGAGGGTTAGGAACAACATAGCTGAATGCCTCAAATAAGTCCTCTCATGGCTCATATGGGCTTGAAATGGCTTCATGGCTCAACCAAAATGATTCCTTTCCACCTAGGTTTACCCAATCTTCAATTTCCCAAATTTTCAATTTTTGACCCCCGAGACCCTACACCTACTAAACCTACCCAAAACCCTTGAATTACCCAAATTTTTGCAAAATTTCCAAATTACCCAAAATTTTCCAAAATCAATCCCAAACATCTCCACATCACTCAAATTGATCATCCATACCCAAAAATACCAAAGATTCCAAAAATACCCCCCAATACCCTCCAAATACCCAAAATACCCTTCTTGGCCTAAAAATCCAAAATTTCAAAAAATTCCCAGAAAATTCCAGAAAATCCTAAATATTCCTAATTTCATTTTGTCCAACTACACCATGGGCCAATTTTGTCAATTTACCCTACTTTTGTCAAAACCCCCAAATTGACCCATTTTAACCCAAAGTGAACCCAATGTTAAACCAAACCTATCCAATTGACCCAAATTCTGGTCCAATTCAATTCTAAACTTCAATTCAACATTCCCAATACCAATTTAGACCAAATCCAAGTCCAATTTAATTGACATTTGGATCCAATTTCACTTTGGGCCTTAAAGCCCAAATTTGGACCCATGACCCAAACTTAGCCCAAACTAACCCAATTCAACTCCAATTAACCCCAAATCTTTTCTAAATCTTCCTTAACATCCCCATAAACAAAACACTAACATGATTTGCCCAGGATTTTGACCCAAACCCCACTCAAATTCAACCCAAAATCAAAAAACCCAATTTCGACCTAAACCCAAACCTAACCCAAATAGGCCCAAACCTCAAAATCAAAACCCAACCAAAGCCAAAACCTCTTTGAAACACTCCCATAAACATTTCTCAACATTTATTTTACATCAATTTCAACCCTAGCCCAACATTGGCCCAAGTTAGCCCAATTTGACCTACATTGGCCCATTTACCAAATAAACCCAAATTCAACCCAATTCAAACCCAAACCACCTTAAATCTATTTCAAATTATTCATGAAACATCCCTAAACCAAAACCAACAACTATTTGGCCCAAACTTCTACAAAAATTCCCATCCATGAACACATCCTTAAACTTAAAAGCCCACTTCCCTTAAACCTTCTTAAAAAAACCCATCTTCATTAAATTTTAAAAGCCCAAATCATCCTAAAGCCCACATGACACTTCCCCTCATCATCCATTTGATCAAAATCACCCCTAAGTTTCAAAATCATCAATTAAACCATTCCAAATCAAGCCACATGTCAAATTACCCCCTAAATGTCAAAAGATTTCTAAAACCCTTTTCATGAAACAAATAAACCTTTTCCTAAGCCAAAGGAAGCCAAGGATGAGCCATTCACAAGCCATATGAAGCCATGAAAGTTTGGCATGTGACCATGCCATTAATGGCAAAAGGAGGAGGTCCTTTAACCATCTCCTAAAAGTCATTAGCCTTAAGCATGTCTCCCCTTAACCAAGATTTAATCCAAATATTCTTGGATAAGGACATCACCACCTCTTGACCAGCTAGCCTAACTGATCTTCTCAGCCCAAGACCAGCCATGGGGAGGTGAACCCAACCCAAACCAATGGGTTGACCAATTTCAAGCCAAAATGGCCTCTCCCCCATTCCATTCTAATCCAAACACTTTACACATGTCCAAGCCCAATTGACTTCACCATTGCCAAGCCCCGACCTCCCCGGTCAAGATGGTGACCCATGCCCGCCGGCCAGCCGCCCGGATCGCCGGAAAACACCACACCCGAGAGCATCATGTGAGCCCAAGCTTGGAATTCTCACCTGCTGAGTTGCCCCATGCCCAATGGCCACCATGGCTGTTCTTCTCCTCACCAGAGCAGCTGATCCCATGCCTCAACTCCCCCTGGGAGGCCCTCCACCCTCTCCTATTTAAACTCCACCTCTCTCGGCCATAAAAGGAGCTAAACACAAACCTTGCCAAAACTCTGCCAAAATTGTTCCAGACCCTTCTCCACTCTTAGAACACTTGATCCCCAGTGAGATCCCCCTGCCATTTCTCCTCTGTAAGCTCAATTTCGTAGTCGAAATTCCACCCAAAACCAGGACACTTCTCCACGGTGAGCCAATTCTCAAATTGATTGGCTCTACACCTTCACCGGACCAAAGGAAGGTGTCCACCAGCAAAAGCCCCATCTCCGAGCCACCCGGTTGCTCCAGCCTCCAAGCTTTGTGATCGGGCTTGGTCGAAATCATATCCGGACAATTCCCTGCACCAAGAGACTTCATCCGGAGCTTGCGGGACCCAATCGAAGGTGCAACAACTCTCAGATTGAAGCCACACTTCTCTGAGCTAAGGTATGAGTTAACTCTCCATCCCGAGCTTCTGGAGATTCTCCATTTCAAATGCCTTAGTTTCAATGCATGTTAGACGTATAGATGTGTTTGTCTCTTCAAGACGAATCCATAGAGTATAAGAACGTAAAAATCCATCGAGAATCGAGTGAGATCTAGTGGATTTAGTGTGGACGGCTCTCGGGCGAGAACACTTGGGGACGATGAATGGATGCCGTCCATTCGATACACGCGCGGACGAACGGCTCGGATGGCGTCGGACCAGGAAACGGTGCGAGAACCGCGGGGCCCGGGACGGATGACTCGGATGGCGGCGCCCAATCACGCCGCGACACGTACCCCTTCGGAGCCGCCGATGTTTCGCCGGCGCCGCGTGGATAAATAGATAAATAGGGTATTTAATGTATTTATTAAATATCGAAACTTTAAAAATCCATATCTTTGTGTAGAAAAATCACAAAAATAAAATAAAAATACCCTCTTGCTCGGTGAACAGAGGAGAATAATGTGGAAAAGAAATCATTTAATTTCATCAAGTATTTTATTTTTTATAATTTATTTACTCTCTGCATACATTTAATTCTCCATGCATGTATACAATTCACCATGGCATGAGACCATAGGGCTTTTGAAGTCTCTGAACTTGGGAACATTCCCTGAATTTTCCAAGGTCGAGAGCCATCTCTATGAAAAGTTATTTATTTTTCAAATGTATGTTGTTGTTTTGAGTATTTTAATTCCAAAAAATAGCATGTTGTGAAATAAATTCTAGGAAAATTTGGTGATGTTCCTTATGACCAGAGAACCCTAGGAAAAATAGGTTTTGGCTTAGTTCATTCAAAACAACCCTAATTGGCTTAAACACTCAAAATAGGTCTTTAATTAATTAGAGTTAACCAGGCATCAAATTGACTTGAAATCAATTCTCCACTGACCTTTAGGATCAGAGGAATCCACCATAAAAATTTGAGGTCAATTGGACTTGGTTAACCCCACTAATCGGGTTGATTAAGTCACTTAGCCATTTTAAACTTTAAAAATTCATAACTTTTAAAATACTTTTCAAAAATTCACTAAATTGGTTTTGGAGCCTCTCTGATATCAGGGGAACCTAAGAAAATTAAAATTTCAATTTTCTGAAAAAGTTGATTTTTAATAATATTTTAATATTTTAATAATTAAAAAATAATAAAAATCACAAAAATAATAAAATTCACCAAAATGTCACATTTTGAATTTTAATCACTTAGGAACAAACCCCATATTTTTCCTAAGTCTATTTAGTGAGATATTAAATTTTAAAGCCCTAGGGTAATTTTAAAATTAAAAAAATGTATTTTCTAGCATTTTCACTAAAATAATTACAATAAATCATAAAAAAATCAGAAAATTGCAAAATTTGCTTCTCTGGTTTCCTTGATATCAGAGAGATTTTTGAAAAATATAAAATCCATTTTTCAACAATTATTTTATTTTTAAATTAATTAACACTCCAAAACTCAAAATAATTATAATAAAAATAAAATAATTCAAAAAATTACCAAAATTGGTCCAAGTGCTTCTCTGGTCATTAGGAATGTCCCCTAATTTTCTTAAGGACAGAAACTTTCCCTTGGTCATATTATTAAATTTTCCTTGAAAATCTCTATTTTCCACCAAAAATAATTATATAAATAAATTAAATACAGAAAAATCACATTTTCTCCTCTCATGTCTTTATTGACATATGAGTGAAGTCACATAAAAATTTCAAGTTCATTTGGGTTCAATTTAGTGAATTATGAAATTATTAAGCTTAAAGGGTAAAATGGTAATTAAACTTTTAACCCTTAATTAAAACTTTAGGTTTAATAAAAAAATCAACAAGTAAAATATTTGATCTTAATCTGATTTGGATGATTGAAATTTAAATAATTAAAGGGTAGAAACCCATTAAATAATTTTAAAATGATTAAACTTTAATTAAATAATAGATTAAATTTGGAGGAATAATAAATTGGAATTATTAAAATAAGGGATATTTATTAGGAAGAGATTTATTCTTTAATTTAAAAAAATCCCTAAACTAATTATATCATTAATACTCAATTTTTAATTAAAATGATAACTCAAATTTAAAATATTAAAAGACTTAATTAAATTATTAAACTCTTTTAAAATTTTAATTAAAATTAAAAATAAAGTAAATTAAAGATAAATTAAATTAAAATTAAATTAAATTTAACAATTAAATTAAATTAAATTAAATTTAATAATTAAATTAAATTAGATTAAATAATTAAATTAAATTAAATTAAACAATTAAATTAAATTAAATTAAATTAAATTAAATTAAATTAAATAAATTAAATTAATTAAATAAAATTGAATTAAATCAAATTAAATTAAATTAAATTAATTAAATTAAATAATTGAATTAAATTAAATTAAATAATCAAATTAAAATTAAATCAAATCAAATTAATTAAACATCAAATCAAATTAAATCAAACTCAATCAAATTAAATTAAATTAAAACTCAATTAAAATTAAATTAAATTGAATTAAATATAACATCACCTAAAACAGAAAGAAAATAAATTTAAAAGCAACTCGAACACTATTCCAAATTTAAACTCTTTAACTTAAACCAAATCATTTGAATACTAACTTACCCTTGAAAGCTTTAGTTATTATAACTCCTAAATAAAACATTAAATGAAGTGTCACTTCACTCATAGGATATTCAAATGTCCTAGTTCACTGAGCAAGTTAACAAAACTTGAAATTCTTGGACGATTAATTCATTTGTATAATTAAATTCATTTGGACTTAAAACAATCCTAGAAATATTGAAAAGATGTTTAAGATCCTTCTTTAGCACTTCCTCAATATGATAGGACATTTATAAGAACAATTGAATTTGATTATTCTTCGATGAAGAAAATCGTCCTTAAACCAAAACACAAAGAACCTAGACGTCATAGGAAATGACTAGCTATAGGATTAGGAATTTGGTAGAAAACCATAACCTTTCCCTTAGCCTTACCTAGGAACTTGCTTAAGTATGCTAATTGTGTTTTAAGTGCAACTTGGGATGACGGGAAGACCCTCCAGGTACGCATTTGTATTATTGCAATTTACTTTCCCGCAATTTATTTTCCAAAGAATTTACATTATTGCAATTTACTTTATTGCAACTGCGTTTATTTTTCTTGCATGATAAAACAACTGTTGCATGAAAACCCACACCTTTAGGATAGCCCCTAAAACTGAAACCAAAATTAAGTTAAAAGTCATTGCAAGATAAAATTCACCGCCACAACATTTCAAAATATAAAACAACTCAAAATTTAATCACAAACAGTAACACAAAACTACAATTACAACTAAATTAAAACGTCCCGTTGGATGATCGGGAATACCTCGGATGATGTAACCTACGTGTTGCTAACGGGATTTCCCACTGGCCTAAATGAAAGTGTGGAACTCATTCAATTGAGTTTAGCAAATTCATCTGGACTAAGTGAATCCGATAAAAATAATGATGCCGGAAGGATGGAACCGTGGGATCTTAACCGGTGTCGTTATAATCAACTTTAAGATTTGTTTTAATCAAAATATAAAAAAAACACTTGGAAAATTAAGACTTCTCTAGACCAAAACACTTCTCTCATCTCCTGATTTATGACTTCTAAAACTAAACCTCTGCAACAATAAGGAACTTGGAGCATGGTGGGCAAGACACGGCCATCGTCGTCGACAGAAACTCGAACCTACTTCAACAAAACTTTTTTAGAATTAAATAACCAAGCCATAGGACTTCGAGGTAGCTTGCCTAGTGCAACATAAATCCTCAACTCTTCGTTAGTGCATTTGCATTGCAAATTAAGCCCTAACCGGTCTTAGGATTCCGAGGTAGTCGTCCGATACGACAATAAACCCTCACATCTTCTAGGCTATTTGTTTGATTTTATCATACAAATATAAGTCCTAATTAATTAAAATTGGCAAGATTGAAATATCAAATAAACATTAGGACTTTCCTAAATTCAAGCCAAACAATAGGATAGTCGGGAAATTACCGAAGTTCACTTCGAATCGGTAATTTCTCCTACCTCTCTTCCTTTGGATTCATAAAACAAAATGTTCCAAAATTTGATCCATTCCCTATCGAAATTCCAAAATTCAATCTTTGAAAACCTTAAACTTTGAAATTCTTGAGAGAGAATTATTGGTTATTATCGAGAGTTTTCTTAGGTGATTCCCGTCACTTAAGATGTAATTAACTATAGGGGCTTGCCCTTATAGGGAATTTAAAGAACCCAGGTAATATAAACCCTGTTTAATACTTTCATATTAAGCAGGGGAATTTGTCGGCTTATAAAATTGGTTCGCAGACCAAACGGATGTCACAAAACTTCTAGTTTATTTGATCGAGCCCCACCATCAAGCAGTGTGTCTATCCTCAGGGATAGATACACGATTTATGGTGCGGTGCTCGTTTATATAAACTATTTGGGATGTGAGATCGGTTTAATCTCATATCTTAAAACTTTCAAATTTAAAAATTATTTTCAAAGCCAAATACTACTTTCTAAATTATATATATATTTAAATCAAATTTAAAATTTAAATTCGCCGACAACTTCTGTTCGGCGACCTCCCTTTTAAAATACAACACAACCTAAAAATATTGCCGACAGCATGTTGTGAAATAAATTCTAGGAAAATTTGGTGATGTTCCTTATGACCAGAGAACCCTAAGAAAAATAGGTTTTGACTTAGTTCATTTAAAACAACTCTAATCGGCTTAAACACTCAAAATAGGTCTTCAATTAATTAGAGTTAACCATGCATCAAATTGACTTGAAATCAATTCTCCACTGACCTTTAGGATCAGAGGAATCCATCATAAAAATTTAAGGTCAATTGGACTTGGTTAGCCCCACTAATCGGGTTAATTAAGCCACTTAGCCATTTTAAACTTTAAAAATTCATAACTTTTAAAATACTTTTCAAAAATTCACTAAATTGGTTTTGGAGCCTCTCTGATATTAGGGAAACCTAGGAAAATTAAAATTTCAATTTTCTAAAAAAGTTGATTTTTAATAATATTTTAATATTTTAATAATTAAAAAATAATAAAAATCACAAAAATAATAAAATTCACCAAAATGTCACATTTTGAATTTTAATCACTTAGGAACAAACCCCATATTTTTCCTAAGTCTATTTAGTGAGATATTAAATTTTAAAGCCCTAGGGTAATTTTAAAATTAAAAAAATGTATTTTCTAGCATTTTCACTAAAATAATTACAATAAATCATAGAAATATCAGAAAATTGCAAAATTTGCTTCTCTGGTTTCCTTGATATCAGAGAGATTTTTGAAAAATATAAAATCCATTTTTCAACATTTATTTTATTTTTAAATTAATTAACACTCCAAAACTCAAAATAATTATAATAAAAATAATATAATTCAAAAAATCACCAAAATTGGTCCAAGTGCTTCTCTGGTCATTAGGAATGTCCCCTAATTTTCTTAAGGACAGAAACTTTCCCTTGGTCATGTTATTAAATTTTCCTTGAAAATCTCTATTTTCCACCAAAAATAATTATATAAATAAATTAAATACAGAAAAATCACATTTTCTCCTCTCATGTCTTTATTGACATATGAGTGAAGTCACATAAAAATTTCAAGTTCATTTGGGTTCAATTTAGTGAGTTATGAAATTATTAAGCTTAAAGGGTAAAATGGTAATTAAACTTTTAACCATTAATTAAAACTTTAGGTTTAATAAAAAATCAACAAGTAAAATATTTGATCTTAATCTGATTTGGATGATTGAAATTTAAATAATTAAATGGTAGAAACCCATTAAATAATTTTTAAAATGATTAAACTTTAATTAAATAATAGATTAAATTTGGAGGAATAATAAATTGGAATTATTAAAATAAGGGATATTTATTAGGAAGAGATTTATTCTTTAATTTAAAAAAATCCCTAAACTAATTATATCATTAATACTCAATTTTTAATTAAAATGATAACTCAAATTTAAAATATTAAAAGACTTAATTAAATTATTAAACTCTTTTAAAATTTTAATTAAAATTAAAAATAAAGTAAATTAAAGATAAATTAAATTAAAATTAAATTAAATTTAACAATTAAATTAAATTAAATTAAATTTAATAATTAAATTAAATTAAATTAAATAATTAAATTAAATTAAATTAAACAATTAAATTAAATTAAATTAAATTAAATTAAATTAAATAAATTAAATTAATTAAATAAAATTGAATTAAATCAAATTAAATTAAATTAAATAATTAAATTAAATTAAATTAAACAATTAAATTAAATTAAATTAAATTAAATTAAATTAAATAAATTAAATTAATTAAATAAAATTGAATTAAATCAAATTAAATTAAATTAAATAAATTAAATTAAATAATTGAATTAAATTAAATTAAATAATCAAATTAAAATTAAATCAAATCAAATTAATTAAACATCAAATCAAATTAAATCAAACTCAATCAAATTAAATTAAATTAAAACTCAATTAAAATTAAATTAAATCGAATTAAATATAACATCACCTAAAACGAAAAGAAAATAAATTTAAAGCAACTTGAACACTATTCCAAATTTAAACTCTTTAACTTAAACCAAATCATTTGAATACTAATTTACCCTCGAAAGCTTTAGTTATTATAACTCCTAAATAAAACATTAAATGAAGTGTCACTTCACTCATAGGATATTCAAATGTCCTAGTTCACTGAGTAAGTTAACAAAACTTGAAAACCTCGGACGACCGATTCATTTATATAATTAAATTCATTTGGGCTTAAAACAATCCTAGAAATATTGAAAAGATGTTTAAGATCCTTCTTAAGCACTTCCTCAATATGATAGGACATTTATAAGAACAATCGAATTTGATTATTCTTCGATGAAGAAAATCGTCCTTAAACCAAAACACAAAGAACCTAGACGTCATAGGAAATGACTAGCTATAGGATTAGGAATTTGGTAGAAAACCATAACCTTTCCCTTAGCCTTACCTAGGAACTTGCTTAAGTATGCTAATTGTGTTTTAAGTGCGACTTGGGATGACGGGAAGACCCTCCGGGTACGCATTTGTATTATTGCAATTTACTTTCCTGCAATTTATTTTCCAACGAATTTACATTATTGCAATTTACTTTATTGCAACTCGCGTTTATTTTTCTTGCATGATAAAACAACAGTTGCATGAAAACCCACACCTTTAGGATAGTCCCTAAAACTGAAACCAAATTAAGTTAAAAGTCATTGCAAGATAAAATTCACCGCCACAACATTTCAAAATATAAAACAACTCAAAACTTAATCACAAACAGAACACAAAACTACAATTGCAACTAAATTAAAACGCCCTGTTGGATGATCGGGAATACCTCGGATGATGTAACCTACGTGTTGCTAACGGGATTTCCCACGGTCTAAATGAAAGTGTGGAACTCATTCAGCTTGAGTTTAGCAAATTCATCCGGACTAAGTGAATCCGATAAAAATAATGATGCCGGAAGGATGGAACCGTGGGATCTTAACTCCGTGTCGTTATAATCAACTTTAAGATTTGTTTTAATTAAAACGTAAAAAACACTTGGAAATTAAGACTTCTCTAAACCAAAACATTTTTCTCATCTCCTGATTTATGATTTCTAAAACTAAACCTCTGCAACAACAAGGAACTTGGAGCATGGTGGGCAGCACGGCCATCGTCGTCAGCAAAACTTGAACCTACTTCAGCGAAACTTTCCTAGAATTAAATAACCAAGCCATAGGACTTCGAGGTAGCTTGCCTAGTGCAACATAAATCCTCAACTCTTCGTTAGGCATTTGCATTGCAAATTAAGCCCTAACCGGTCTTAGGATTCCGAGGTAGTCGTCCGATACGACAATAAACCCTCACATCTTCTAGGCTACTTGTTTGATTTTATCATACAAATATAAGCCCTAATTAATTAAAATTGGCAAGATTGAAATACTAAATAAACATTAGGACTTTCCTAAATTCAAGCCAAACAATAGGATAGTCGGGAAATTACCGAAGTCCACTTCGAATCAGTGATTTCTCCTACCTCTCTTCCTTTGGATTCATAAAACAAAATGTTCCAAAATTTGATCCATTCCCTATTGAAATTCCAAAATTCAATCTTTGAAAACCTTAAACTTTGAAATTCTTGAGAGCAGAATTATTGGTTATTATCGAGAGTTTTCTTAGGTGATTCCCATCACTTAAGATGTAATTAACTATAGGGGCTTGCCCTTATAGGGAATTTAAAGAACCTGTGTAATATAAACCCCGTTTAATACTTTCATATTAAGCGAGGGAATTTGTCGGCTTATAAATTGGTTCGCGGACCAAACGGATGTCACAAAACTTCTAGTTTATTTGATCGAGCCCCACCGTCAAGCGGTGTGTCTATCCTTAGGGATAGATACATGGTTTATGGTGCGAGTGCTCGTTTATATAAACTATTTGGGATGTGAGATCGGTTCAATCTCAAATTTAAAATTATTTTCAAAGTCAAATACTACTTTCTAAATTATATATATTTAAATCAAATTTAAAATTTAAATTCGCCGATAACTTCTGTTAGGCGACCCCCTTTTAAAATACAATACAACCTAAAAATATGCCGACAAGAAGTAGTATCACATATGGGAAATCAATTACAAATTCAAGAAGCAACCCTCAGAAATATTGAAAATCAATTGGGAAAAATTGCAAATGCCTTAAGTAATAGATCCCAAGGAATGCTTCCAAGAAATACTAATATCAATCCAATAGAAAAGAATAAAGAACAAGTAAAAACAATTCAACTGAGAAGTGGAAAAGAATTGGAAGGTAGAGTTCAAAAAGAAACTGAAGTAGAGAAAGAAGAGATTGAAATACCTAAGGAGGACGCTCCAAAAGGTTTTGAAAGACATATTTCTCCACCTAAGGTTGATTTAGAAGAACTACCACCTCCATTTCCTCAGAGACTTTGTCAACAAAAGTTGGATAAGCAATTTTCAAAATTCTTGGAGATATTAAAGAAGCTTACCATTAATATTCCATTTGCTGAAGCCCTAGAACAAATGCCAAGCTATGCGAAATTTATGAAGGATATTCTTAACAAAAAGAGGAAGTTTGAAGATAATGAGACTATTGCACTTAGTGAGGAGTGCAGTATGATAATTTAGAAAAAGCTTCCTGAAAAACTTAAAGATCATGGTAGTTTGACAATTCCATGTGCAATCAGAGAAAGATTATGTGAAAAGCTTTATGTGATTTGGGTGCAAGCATTAACCTTATGCTTCTATCAATATTCAAAAGACTGGGACTAGGAGAAATAACCCCGACTACTGTAACTCTGCAATTAGCAGATCGTTCAATCACATATCCTAAAGGAGTTATAGAAGATGTTTTGGTAAAAGTGGATCAATTTATTTTTCTTGTGGATTTCATTGTGTTAGATATGGAGGAAGATAAAGAGATACCCATAACTTTGGGGAGACCTTTTCTAGCTACAGCAGAGCCATGATAGATGTGCAAAAAGGGGAATTAACGATGAGAGTTAATGATCAAACTGTTACATTTAATATTTCAAAATCGATGAAATATCCTGCAAGAGGTAAAGAAGATGAGTGTTTTAGGATGGATGTTATCGAATATTTAAGTGAATGTCATTTCAAATCAACTTATGAAGATAAAGCTGAAAGAGAAGAATTTGAATATAAGTAAGAAGATGAGTTATTTGATTCTGAAGATTTTCAAGAAGAAGATTTAAAGCCTGTTCATGAAAGTTTTGAATTGTTGGATGACTGAAAAAGATAAATCTTATGGTCCATCAATTGAAAAACCTCCTCAACTTCAGTTAAAAATGCTTCCTGATCATTTGAAGTATGTTTTTCTAGGTGAATCCTCAACCTTGTCTGTTATAATTTCCTCTCAATTAACTGAAAAAGAAGAACAGAGTTTGCTTGAAATTCTAAAGAAGCACAAGAAAGCCTTTGGATGGACAATTGCTGATATTAAAGGAATCAGTCCTTCAATTTGTATGCACAGAATTCTTATGGAAGATAATTGCAAACTGCGGGCTGACCCCCAAAGGAGATTCAATCCTATCATGAAAGATGTTGTTAAGAAAGAAATTTTAAAGTTGTTGGATGCTGGAATTATCTACCCTATTTTAAATAGTGCATCGGTTAGTCCTATTCATTGTGTTCCTAAGAAAGGAGGAGTAACTGTGACTGTTAATGAAAAGAATGAAATGATACCAACAAGACAAGTTACAGGGTGGCGAATTTACATTGATTGTAGAAAATTAAACCTTGCCACAAGGAAAGATTATTTTCCACTCCCTTTTCTAGATTAAATGTTAGATAGACTGGCTGGGCATAAATACTTCTATTTTTTTTATGGATATACTGGTTACCATCAAATTCAAATTGCTCCTGAGGATCAAGAGAAAACAACGTTTACCGGTCCTTATGGTACGTTTGCTTTCAGAAGAATGCCCTTTGGTTTATGTAATGCCCCATCTACATTTCAGAGTATATGATGGCTATTTTTTGTGATTTAATTGAAAAAGGGATTGAAGTTTTTATGGATGACATTTCA
>JAKZJZ010003247.1:0-10000 GCA_022702705.1 Papilionanthe hookeriana x Papilionanthe teres | reverse complement strand
AGAATTGAATCTTCAACTCGCTGAAATCATATTTAGGGCTTAAGCGTCGGATTAGCGTCGGCATTGGTTGATGCTAATAAGTAAGGATTGGTCTTTGCCAATGTCAATGATATTTCATCGAACTAGAGTCGCCCATTCGGTGCAACTAGTTTGCGTCGACACTTATAATTTTGAAACCACGGGCGATGCTAAACAGATGCTAATTTAGCACGTATTTCATATGCTAATTCAGATCAAAATCTATTGTTTTGCTGTAGTAACAATTTCTAACAATATTTTAATTTTTATTATTAATGTACATTTGAGCTTTGATTTGGGTTGATATAGCTGAATAAAACGTGATTGAAATGTGTATATTTTATTACGTCCAAATTATGGAAATGTAATAGCTTTTTTATATACATATTTTTTGAGAAAGTTTGCATCTGACCTGTGTCCGGTCTTCATCGAATAATCTCCTGCTAAATCAAAAATAATATTTCACCATTCTTTGATAATATCAATGCATGTTAGATGATAATCCAATAAATAATATTATCTTCTGATATATTCTGACACAAAATTTGATACACATATAACCTAAACAAATTTTATAATAATACGATGTAAAAAAGACACAAATGCTTTGTGTTAAAATCTATCAAAACTAAATGGTAGGAATTAACATTGTCGACCTCTGATTCACCCACGAAAAAAAACATAAATGCAAATCCGACGATATGCCTCAATTATCGTCGAAATGCCTTCAATTACGTCTGATTTGGCCAGACAAATTTGCTTATTTCTTTTAGTGCAATGTGAATGAGTGGAGTGGATTAGTGACATGTGATTGTGGCTGTCTTAAGTAAGTATTTAATAAGTATTTTCAGTTCAGTCAAAAATTATAATTAGTCTAATAAGAAAGCAACCAATCTATACGCAATACAGGGCTCTAGTGGAGTCCTGGTTATTGATCCCACAGGGAGGAAGCAAAATTTTAAAGATTAGCACAAAAATCCAATATTTAAATTACAATGAACGTACAGTAAATACCAAAGTTGCTAAAGTTTAATGATGCTAAAGATTCTAAGATCACTAAAGTACTTTATAATCTTCGAAATAAAGTTAACTACCATAACATTAAGGGTCCGTTTGGGAGAGCTGCAGCTTATCCAGCTTCTGCTGATAAGCAGCTTATCTGGATAATCTGCTGATACGCAGCTGATTTGGATAAGCTGTTTGTCTGTTTGGTTTGAGCGTATGCAGAACAGCTGATTTGCAGCTGTTTGTGGATAAATGACTGTTACGCCCCTGAAATGAATAAGCTGTTTAGCTGTTTGGTTTGTGCGGTTTTAAAACAACTTATATTCAACTGTTTGTATTATAATTACATATTTAGGATCCTCTTTATTAATAATATGCTATTAAGATATAAAATTTTATTTCAAATATAAATAAAATTATTTTAAAATATTAAATTTTTATGTTAAATATAAAATATTTTTTAAAAAAATTATATCTTACTTTCAAACATATTATAAATTTATGTATTTTATCTCTTTAAAAATTATTTACATATACACCACCCAATCATTTCCTAATTTAAAACCAGACCAAAATTATATATTAAAAAATACTTCAAAATATAACAGTGCATTTAAAATATAAGTACAATCTGAAATAAAGTAACTAGTTCCATGAAACCTAAATACAAAAAAGGTACAAACCACACCTAATAGTAGGTTTCACGATACCTAAATAAAAAGAAAAAATAACATGATAAAATTATAAGGAGAACAATGACAACATTCATTTTATAATGTAAGAGCACGTCACGACGATCATTGTCTGGTTCTGACGGGACAAAAGTGGGAGCAAACTTGTTCGAATGGGAAGCAGTCAAACTAGAAGCAATGTACTGATCTTGTGATCCCATTGATCCCCCAGCAACGGTGTTCGGTTGAGTTAATGTAGTCACGGAAGTATTGTCAACCCACCTGAAGAACTTGCAGTCCTCTGGTCCTTGTCCCCACCGAGGGCATCTGTAGAACTGCCGCCCGTAGCTATGTTCCTTACGTGACGTGAGTATTAAGGAAGGCAATCCGCAGCGGCATAGTACTTGCTCGAACTTCATTGCAGATCTGTAGCTCATCTTTCTGCAAATATTTAATATTTTTTACAATCATTTGGATAATAGAGTAAAGGAAAATTTGCATAACATATCAAGAGTTTTGGCCCATATAGAATTTATCCTGCTGAATTTATGCTACGATCGTCAACATTACAAAGTTAAGAACAGTTATCCTCAAATTTGCATGCATAAGCACAGGGTGTCCACTCAGCTTCAACAACATTGCACGAGAAAGTAGAAATGTACAATGTTATACCAATAAATAAATAAAAACAAATAACTAGAAAAGGGACAACAAATTACGTGGTTCGGTCGAAGTGACCTACATCCACGGGGAAAGAGCATTAAATTTTTTTATTACTCCAATACAAAATTATTTACATGAACATCTAGAACCGACTAATTACATGAATTTATAACACATTGTCGTTGCAAATCACAACACATAAACACCCAAAAGTTACAATTATTTCCAGCTTCCCAATAAAACCATTTCCAGCAGAAAGCATACAAGTAAAACATCCAAAAGTTACGATTGCTGGTCACTTCTTTTCATGAAGGATGATCCGATCCTTGTTGTTAGAATCATGAAGCAGACTGAAATCAGAACCAAGTTATTTAATAGAGCATAGTTTTTCCCTATTAGAGATCATGACGCAGAATAAATAGAAACTATGGGGAGGGAATCCGGAGAGCATTTAATTAAGCAATGAGTCATTCTCCTACAATGGCTTGTTAGCATAGAGCTCAGAAATTAATAAGGCTTGCACATAGCTCCAAATTCGTGGTGAGATTTTCAAGAAGTAAAAAAGCAATGTTGCTATGAGATTTTCAGCCCTCAATATCAATATAAAAGCATAAAGAATCTGCCCAAAACTGCTAAATATGTTTATGCTATTTTATGGAAGCCAACAAATTAGGGTCCCTAAACTGCTAAATATGTTTAGCTTGAATCTATAAATAAGAAAGCATGAAGAATCTGCTGTCGACATATTTTTTGGTTGTGTGTTTTATTTTGAAAAGGGGGTCGCCTAACAGAAGTTGTCGGCGAGTTTTTAATTTAATTTAAATAAATAATTTTCAAAAGTAGTATTTGATTTTAACAATAATTTTAAATTTGAAGGTTTTAAGATATGAGATTAAACTGATCTCACATCCCAAATAGTTTGTATAAACGAGCACCGCACCACAAACCGTGTATCTATCCCTAAGGATAGACACACTGCTTGACGGTGGGGCTCGATTAAATAAACTAGAAGATTTGTGACATCCGTTTGGTCTGCAAACCAATTTTATAAGCCGACAAATTCCCCGCTTAATATGAAAGCATTAAACGGTGGTTTATATTACTCGGGTTCTTTTAAAATTCCCTATAAGGGAAAGCCCCTATAGTTAATTACATCTTAAGTGATGGGAATCACCTAAGAAAACTCTCGATAATAATCAATAATTCTACTCTCAAGGATTTCAAAGTTTAAGTTTTCAAATGATTGAATTTTGGAATTTCAATAGGGAATGGATCAAATTTGGGACATTTTGTTTTGAGAATTCAAAGGAAGAAAGGTAGGAGAAATTACGGATTCGAAGTGAACTTCGGTAATTTCCCGACTATCCTATTATTTGGCTTGGATTTAGGAAAGTCCTAATGTTTATTTAATGTTTTAATCTCGCCAATTTTAATTAATTAGGGCTTATATTTATATGACAGAATCATACAAATAGCCTCGAAGATGTGAGGGTTTATTGTCGTACCGGACGACTACCTCAGAATCCTAAAACCGGTTAGGGTTTAATTTGCAATGCAAGTGCCTAACGAAGAGGTTGAGGATTTATGTTGCACTAGGCAAACTACCTCGAAATCCTATGGCTTTGTTGTTTAATTCTAAGAAAGTTTTGTCGAAGTAGACTCGGGTTTTCATCGATGACGATGGTCGTGCCGCCCACCATGCTTCGAGCTCCTCGTTGTTGTAGAGTTTTAGTTTTAGAAGTCATAAATCGGGGATGAGAAAAGTGTTTTGGTTTAGAGAAGATCTTAATTTCCAAGTGTTTTTTACGTTTTAATTAAAACAAATCTTAAAGTTGATTATAACGACACCGGTTAAGATCCCACTGGCTCTATCCTTCCGGCATCATTATTTTTATCGGATTCACTTAGTCCGTATGAATTTGCTAAACTCAACCGAATGAGTTCCACACTTTTATTTAGACCGTGGGAAATCCCGTTAGCAACACGTAGGTTACATCATCCGAGGTATTCCCGATCATCCAACGAGACGTTTTAATTTAGTTGTAATCGTAGTTTTGTGTTCTGTTTGTGATTAAATTTTGAGTTGTTTTATATTTTGAAATGTCGTGGCGGTGAATTTTATCTTGCAATGACTTTTAACTTAGTTTTGGTTTCAGCTTTAGGGACTATCCTAAAGGTGTGGGTTTTCATGCAACGATTGTTTATCATGCAAGAAAAGTAAGTGCAATGCAGTTAAATAAATTGCAATAATGTAAATTGCAAGAAGGTAAATTGCAATAAAATAAAAGTGTACCTGGAGGGTCTTCCCGTCATCCCAAGCTGCACTTAAAACACAATTAGAATATTTAAGCTAGTTCCTATGTAAAGCTTAGGTAAGGGTTATGGTTTTCTACCAAGTTCCTAATCCTATAGCTAGTCATTTCCTATGACGTCTAGGTTCCTTGTGTTTTGGTTTGAGGACGATTTTCTTCATCAAAGAACAATTGAGTTCAATTGTTCTTATAAATATCCTATCATATCGAGGAAGTGCTTAAGAAGAATCTTAAACATCTTTTCAATATTGCTGAATTGTTTTAAGTCCAAATGGATTCAATTACACAAATGAATTAATCGTCCAAGAATCTCAAGTTTTGTTATCTTGCTCAATGAACTAGGACATCGGAATATCCTATAGTGAAGTAACATTTCATTTAATATTCGTTTAGGAGTTATGATAACTAAAGCTTTGAAGGTAAATTGGTGTTCAAATGGTTTCGTGATTTAGTTTAATTTCCATTAATGGGTTTAAATTTGGAATAATGTTCAAGTTATTTTAGATTTATTTTGAATTCTTTATGTCTTTGGTGATGTTATATTTAATTTAACTTAATTTAATTTAATTTTAATTTAATTGAGTTTCAATTTAATTTAATTCAATTTAATTCAATTTGGTTTGACTTGATGTTACATTAAATTAATTTGATTTGATTTAATTTTATTTTAATTTAATTTAATTTAATTTAATTTAATTTAATTTAATTCAATTTAATTTAATTTGGTTTGACTTGATTTAATTTAATTTAATTTAATTTAATTCAATTTAATTTAATTTGATTTAACTTAATTTAATTTAATTTATTTATTTAATTTAATTTAATTTAATTTAATTTAATTCAATTTGTTTATTTAATTTAATTTAATTCAATTTAATTCAACTTTTAATTTTAATCTAATTTAATTTAATTTAATCCAATTTAATTTACTTAATTTAATTTAATTTTTAATTTAATTTTATTTTTAATTTTAATTGAAATTTTAAAAGAGTTTAATAATTTAATTTTAGTTTAATGATTAAGCCTTTTAATGTTTTGAATTTGAGTTATCATTTTAATTAAGAATTGAATATTAATGAGATAATTAATTTAGGGATTTTTAAATTAAAGAATAAATCTCTTCCTAATAATATCCTTATTTTAATAATTCTAATTTTATTATTCCTCCAAATTTAATCAATTATTTAATTAAGGTTTAATTATTTTAAAATTGTTTAATGGGTTTCTATCCTTTAATTATTTAAATTTCAATCATCCAAATCAGATTAGGATCAAATATTTTACTTGTTAAGTTTTTATTAAACCTAAAGTTTTAATTAAGGATTAAAATTTTAATTACCATTTTACCCTTTAAGCTTAATAATTTCATAACTCACTAAATCGAACTCAAATGAACTTGAAATTTTTATGTGACTTCACTCATATGTCAATAAAGACATGAGAGGAGAAAATGTGATTTTTCTCGTACTTAATTTATTTATATAATTATTTTTGGTAGAAAATAGACATTTTCAAGGAAAATTTAATAACATGACCAAGGGAAAGTTTCTGTCCTAAAGAAAATTAGGGGACATTCCTAATGACCAGAGGACCACTTGGACCAATTTTGGTGATTTTTTGAATTGTATTATTTTTATTATAATTATTTTAAGTTTTGGAGTGTTAATTAATTTAAAAATAAAATAAATGTTGAAAAATGAATTTTATATTTTTCAAAAATCTCTCTGATATTAAGGAAATCAGAGAATTAAATTTTACAATTTTTTGATTTTTCTATGATTTATTATAATTATTTTAGTGAAAATGCTAGAAAATACATTTTTTTAATTTTAAAATTACCCTAGAGCTTTAAAATTTAATATCTCACTAAATAGACCTAAGAAAAATATGGGGTTTATTCCTAAATGATTAAAATTTAAAATGTGACATTTTGGTGAATTTTATTATTTTTGTGATTTTTATTATTTTTTAATTATTAAAAATATTAAAATAATATTAAAAATCAACTTTTTTAGAAAATTGAAATTTTAATTTTCTTAAGTTCCCCTGATATTAGAGAGGCTCCAAAACCAATTTAGTGAATTTTTGAAAGATATTTTGAAAGTTATGAATTTTTAAAGTTTAAAATGGATAAATCGGCTTAATCAACCCAATTAAGTAGGGCTAACCAAGTCCAATCGACCTCAAATTTTTATGGTGAGTTCCTCTGATCCTAAAGGTCAGTGGAGAATTGATTTCAAGTCAATTTGATGTATGGTTAGCTCTAATTAATTAGAGATCCATTTTGGGTGTTTAAGCCAATTAGTGGTTATTCCAAGCGAGTTAACTCAAAACCTATTTTTCCTAGAGGTCCTCTCGGTCCTAAGGAACATCACCAAATTTTCCTAGAATTTATTTCACAACATGCTATTTATTGAAATTAAAATACTCAAAACGAGTAACATGAATTTGAAAAATCAATAACTTTTCATAGTGATGGCCTCTCGACTTTGGAAAATTCAGTGAATGTTCCCAAATTTAGAGGCTTCAAAAGCCCTATGGTCTCATGTCATGGTGAATTGTATACATGCATGGAGAATTAAAAATATGCAGAGAGTAAATAAATTATTAAAAATAAAATACTTGATGAAATTAAATGATTTCTTTTCCACATTATTCTCCTCTGTTCACTAAGCAATAGTGTATTTTTATTTTATTTTTCTGATTTTTCTACACAAAGTTATGAATTTTTAAAGTTTAGGGAATTAAATAAATAGAAAATACCCCAAATTTTCTATTTATCCACGCGGCGCCGCGTCAACCTCGGCAGCTCCGAACGCACACGCGTCGCGCTCCCATTCGACGCCGCCATCTGAGTCGCGCACTCGGCCCCGCGGTTCTCGTATCGTCTCCCCGATCCGACGCCATCCGAGCCGTCCGTCCGCGCGTGTATCGAATGGACGGCATCCGTTCATCGTCCCCGAGCGTCCTCACCCGAGAGCCGTCCACACTAAATCCCTAAGATCTCACTCGATACTCAACGGATTTTCATGTTCTTATGCTTCTATGGATTCGTCTTCAAGAGACGAACACATCTATACGGTGATCATGCATTGAAATTAAAGCATTTGAAATGGAGAATCTCCGAAGCTCGGGATGAAGAATTAGCTCATACCTTTGCTCGAGAAGTGTGGCTTCAATCCGAGGGTTGTTGCACCTTCGATCGGATCCCGCAAGCTCCGCATGAAGTCTCCCGGTCTCGTGAATCGTCTAGTGGGATTTCGACCAAGCCCGATCACAAAGCTTCGGAGGCTGGAGCAACCGGGTGGCCTCGGAGATGGGGCTTTTGCTGGTGGACACCTTCCCTCGTCCGGTGAAGGTGTAGAACCAATCAATTTGGGGATCGGCTCACTGTGGAGAAGTGTCCCGGTTTTGGGCCTAGATTTCAACTCGAAATCGAGCTCACAGAGAAGAAATGGCAGTGGGATCTCAGCGGGGATCAAGTGCTCGTGTATGGGGAGGAGTCCGGAACAATTTTGCGCAGTTTCCTTAAGGTTTGTTTCAGCACCTCTCATGGCCGAGAGGGGTGGTGTTTAAATAGGAGAGGGCGGAGGGCCTCCCGCAGGAGTTAGGGCTTGGGATCGGCTCGCTCTCGGCAAGAGAAGAACAGGCTCCAATGGCCACCGAGGATGGGGCGCGCTCAGCAGAGTGAGAATTCCAAGTTGGGCTCACATGCGAGCCCTCGGCCATGGTGTTTTCCGGCGACCTGTGCGGCCGGCCGGCAGGCATGGGTCACCCTCGGTGTCCAGGTTGGTCGTGACTCAGAGGTTTGTGCAATCAATCGCCATGGACATGTGTAAAGGGTTTGAATCAAAATGGAATGGGAAAGGGCTATTTTTGGGTCTAAATGGGTCAACCCTTGGTTTTGGGTTAGGTTCACCCTCCAAGGTCAATTTAGGCTGAAGGGAAAGTCACTTGGATCAGCTTGATTAGTGGGGTCAAGTCACAATCCAAGTACAATTAAGTCTAAGCATGGTTTAGTGGAGTCATGGAAGTGGTTAATCACTCTTAAGAGAATATGGAAAGGGCCTCCTCCTCTTGCCATCTTGGGCATGGTGAGGTGGAAAGTAGATTCCATGGCTCTCATGGCTCCCATGTGGCTCATGCATGGCTTCATGGCTCACCTTTGGCTTGGGAAAAGTGAGGTCAATTTCATGGAAATGGATTTAAGGAAAATTTTGGTATTTAAGGGTGATTTGGCATGAGGCTTGATTTGGAATCATTTGATGATGAATTTAGGACTTAGGTAATGGCTTTAATTAAGTGGATGGCAAATGGAGATGTCATGTGGGCTTTAGGGTGGATTTTGGGCTTTTTGAAATGGTTTTAGATGGGCTTTTAAAATGGTTTAGGAAAATGGGCTTTTGAATTTTAAAATGGATTTTGGGATGAAATTTTGGTAAAGGCTTGGGCCAAATAATTGTTGGGTTTAGCTCATAGATGTGTCATGAGTGACTTGAAGCAAATTGGGGGTGATTTGGATTTGGATTGGGTTGAACTTGGGTTCTTTTGGTAAATGGGTCAATATAGGTCCAAGTGGGCCAAGTTGGGCCAATTTTGGGCTAGGGTTGAAATTGATGTAAAATTAATGTTGGGAAATGTTTATGGGAGTGTTTCAAAGAGGTTTTGACTTTGATTGGGCTTTGATTTTGGGGTTTGGGCTCATTTGGGTTAGGTTTGGGTTTAGATCAAAAATGGGCCTTTTAGCTTTGGGTTGAATTTGAGTGGGGTTTGGGTCTAAATTTTGGGCAAATCATGTTAGTGTTTTGCTTGTGGGGATGCTAAGGAGGATTTAGAAAAGATTTGGGGTTAATTGGAGTTGAATTGGGTGAGTTTGGGTTAGGTTTGGGTCATAGGTCCAAATTGGGCTTTAAGGCCAAAAGTGAAATTGGATCCAAATTTCAATCAAATTGGACTTTGATTTTGTCTAGATTGGTGTTGGGAATGTTTATTTGAAGTTTAGAATTGAATTGGACCAGAATTTGGGTCAATTGGATAGGTTTGGTTTGACATTGGGTTCATTTTGGGTTAAAATGGGTCAAATTGGGGGTTTTGACAAAAGTAGGGTAAATTGACAAAATTGTCCCATGGTGTAGTTGGACAAAATGAAATTGGGAATATTTGGGATTTTCTGGAATTTTTTGGGAATTTTCTGAATTTTTGAATTTTTGGGTCAAGAGGGGTATTTTGGGTATTTGGAGGGTATTGGGAGGTATTTTTGGAATTTTTGGTATTTTTGGGTATGGATGATCAATTTAAGTGATGTGGAATGTTCAAGGTTAATTTTGGGGA
>JAKZJZ010003246.1:0-10000 GCA_022702705.1 Papilionanthe hookeriana x Papilionanthe teres | reverse complement strand
CTCAATTTTGTTACTTACTTTTTATAACTTTGTTTTTATTTGGTAGGAGTCATGAACCTATCTGATGAATAACTTGTGGATGATCTTACACTATGATTTATAACTGTTAGAGGTGCTAAATGAAAGGGATGATGCCTGAGATTGATTCACGTAAGCTAATATATCAAGGATAATCTTATCTTTGGGATTATAATCTTTAGAATCATTTAAAATGTACCTAATTTATTAATGTAGTGATTCTTTTAGAATTTGGATGTAAGTTAGTGAGATGCAATGAGTTAAAGGATAAATTGACCTCATTTATTTTGTGTGTTTGTTTTTGTGTTACAATTTTATATAGGACTTGAAGAACATTTTTATATTCTCATGATGATACATGTTATGCTAGTTAGACTTTTGTTTAGTGAATTTCATTTTGGGATGTGTTGACCTCATTTTTGATGAGGTCTTCTTTTCTTCTCTTTAGTACTTAGGATCTAGCCTTAGGCTTTTCCTTTGACTATCTTAGAGGACTAGAATTGGGACCCACCTTTTAGAAATTCAAACCACTTCTTAACTCCCTACAAACTCCACAAACTTGACCGTAGACCCCTAATCACCTAGAGGGTTGAAATCAAATGTGGAAGTTTAAAGGATGAGTTCCTATAGGACTCTTTGGCCTTAGGACTGCCCTGGGTGACCTGGTCTGGTGAAGGGGCTGACTTACACACACACTACACTTCCACATACCTCCTAAAACCACACCCATACTTAACTTGACCTCCTGACTCATGTGGGTGATCCACATGGATGGTCCTTAACCCCTAAACCCTTGGCTAAGAGGGTTAGGAACAACATAGTGAATGCCTCAAATGAGTCCCTTCATGACTCATATGGGCTTGATATGGCTTCATGGCTTAACCAAAATGACTTCTTTCCACCCAAATTCACCCAATCTTCAATTTCCCAAATTTTCAATTTTTGACCCTCGGGACCCTACACCTACTAAACCTACCCAAAACCCTTAAAATTACCCAAATTTCTCAAAAATTTCCAAATTACCCAAAATTCTCCAAAATCAATCTCAAACATTTCCACATCACTTAAACTGATCATCCATACCCAAAAATACCAAAAATTCCAAGAAAACCTCCCAATACCCTCCAAATACCCAAAATACCCCTCTTGGCCTAAAAATCCAAAAATTCAGAAAATTCCCAGAAAATTCCAGAAAATCCCAAATATTCCCAATTTCATTTTGTTCAATTACACCATGGGCCAATTTTGTCAATATACCCTACTTTTGTCAAAACCCTTAATTTGACCCATTTTAACCCAAAGTGAACCCAATGTCAAACCAAACCTACCCAATTGACCCCAATTTTGGTCCAATTCAATTCTAAACTTAAAATCAATATTCCCAATACCAATCTAGACTAAATCCAAGGCCAATTTGGTTGACATTTGGATCCAATTTCACTTTTGGGCTTAAAGCCCAATTTGGACCCATGATCCAAACCTAACCCAAACTCACCCAATTCAACTCCAATTAACCCCAAATCTTTTCTAAATCTTCCTTAGCATCCCCACAAGCATAACACTAACATGATTTGCCCAAAATTTAGACCCAAATCCCACTCAAATTCAACCCAAAGCTAAAAGGCCCATTTTTGACCTAAACCCAAACCTAGCCCAAATGAGCCCAAACCCCAAAATCAAAGCCCAACCCAAGTCAAAACCTCTTTGAAACACTCCCATAAACATTTCTCAACATTAATTCTACATCAATTTCAACCCTAGCCCAACATTGGCCCAACTTGGCCCACTTGGACCTATATTGGCCCATTCACCAAAAGAGCCCAAATTCAACCCAATTCAAATCCAAATCACCCCCAATTTGCTTCAAGTCACTCATGACACATCCATGAGCTAAACCCAACAATTATTTGGCCCAACCCCTTTACAAAATTCCCATCCATAAATTCATTTTTAAACTTAAAGGCCCATTCCTTAAACCATTTTAAAAGCCCACTTCCACCAAATCCAAAACCCCAAAAATTCTTCCAAAGCCCATATGACATTTCCCCTCATCATACTTTCAAGTAAAATCATCCCTAAGTCCTAAACCAATGATCAAATAATTCTAAATGAAGCTTCATCCAAATTTCCACCAAATTATCCAAAATCCTTAAAATCCTTTTTTATGAAATTGACCAAACTTTTTGCCAAGCCAAAGGTGAGCCATGAAGCCATGCATGAGCCACATGTGAGCCATGAGAGCTTTGGACACTCCACCATGCCATATTGGGTAAGAAGAGGGGGGGGGCTTTCCTTAATCCCTAAAGCTCATTAGCCTTAATCATGTTTCACCTAAACTTAAATTTAATCCAAATATATTTGGATGGAGACTTCTCCATGCCAAACCAGCTGATCCCTTTGATCCCCCACAGCATCCAAAGCCACCTTGAAGGGTGCACCAAGCCCAAATGGGTGGATTGACCCATTTAGACTCAAAACTAGCCATGCCCCATTCTACTTTGAATCAAAGCCTTTACACATGGCAATTGCCAATTGCTTGCACCAAGCCCCAGCCACGACCCACCCGACCTCGAGGGTGACCCATGCCGGCCGGCCGGCCACCGGGCCGCCGGAAAACACCATGGCCGAGAGCTCGCATGTGAGCCAACTTTGAAATTCTCACCCGCCGAGCCGCCCCATCCCCGATGGCCATTGTAGGCCGTTCTTCTCTTGCCAAGAGCGACTGATCCCAAGCCCTAACTCTCCCCGGGAGGCCCTCCACCCTCTCCTATTTAAACTCCACCCCTCTCGGCCATGAAAGGAGCCGAGCACAAAACTACGCCAAAATTGTTCCGGACTCCTCCCCATACACGAGCACTTGATCCCCAGGTGAGATCCCCCTGCCATTTCTTCTCTCGCGAGCTCAATTTCAGAGTTGAAATTCCACCTAAAACCCAGACACTTCTCCACAGTGGACCAATCCTCAAATTGATTGGTCCTACACCTTCACCAGACCAAGGGAAGGTGTCCAATTAGCAAAAGCCCCATCTCCAGGCCACCCAGTTGCTCCAGCCTCCAAGCTTTGTGATCGGGCTTGGTCGAAATCACACCTAGACAATTCACCGGACCGGGAGACTTCATCCGGAGCTTGCTGGGATCCAATCGAAGGTGCAACAACTCTCTGATTGAAGCCACACTTCTCTGAGCAAAGGTATGAGCTAATTCTTCATCCCGAGCTTCTGGAGATTCTCCATTTGAAATGCCTTAGTTTCAATGCATGTTAACCGTATAGATGTGTTCGTCTCTTCAAGATGAATCCATAGAGCATAAGAACATAAAAATCCATTGAGTATCGAGTGAGATCTTAGGGATTTAGTGTTTACGGCTCTCGGGTGAGGACGCTCGGGGACGATGAACGGATGCCGTCCATTCAATACACGCGCGGACGAACGGCTCGGATGGCGTCGGACCGAGAGACGGTACGAGAACCGCGGGGCCCGGCTGCCGACTCATGTGGCGGCGTCGAATGGGAGCGCGACGCGTGTGCGTTCGGAGCTGCCGAGGTTGACGCGGCGCCGTGTGGATAAATAGAAAATTAGGGTATTTTTCTATTTATTTAATTCCCTAAACTTCAAAAATTCATATCTCTGTGTAGAAAAATCAGAAAAATAAAATAAAAATACCCTCTTGCTCAGTGAACGGAGGAGAATAATGTGGAAAAGAAATCATTTAATTTCATCAAGTATTTTATTTTTTATAATTTATTTACTCTCTGCATTATTTTAATTCTCCATGCATGTATACAATTCACCATGGCATGAGACCATAGGGCTTTTGAAGCCTCTGAATTTGGGAACATTCCCTGAATTTTCCAAAGTCAGAGGCCATCCCTATGAAAAGTTATTGATTTTTCAAATTCAGGTTACTGTTTTGAGTATTTTAATTCCAATAAATAGCATGTTGTGAAATAAATTCTAGGAAAATTTGGTGATGTTCCTTATGACCAGAGGACCCTAGAAAAAAATAGGTTTTGACTTAGTTCATTTAAAGCAACCCTAATTGGCTTAAACACCCAAAATAGGTCTTTAATTAATTAGAGTTAACCATGCATCAAATTGACTTGAAATCAATTCTCCACTGACCTTTAGGATCAGAGGAATCCACCATAAAAGTTTGAGGTCAATTGGACTTGGTTAGCCCCACTAATTGGGTTGATTAAGCCACTTAGCCATTTTAAACTTTAAAAATTCATAACTTTTAAAATACCTTTCAAAAATTCACTAAATTGGTTTTGGAGCCTCTCGATATCAGGGGAACTTAAGAAAATTAAAATTTCAATTTTCTAAAAAAGTTGATTTTTATTAATATTTTAATATTTTTAATAATTAAAAAATAATAAAAATCACAAAAATAATAAAATTCACCAAAATGTCACATTTTGAATTTTAATCACTTAGGAACAAACCCCATATTTTTCTTAGGTCTATTTAGTAAGATATTAAATTTTAAAGCTCTAGGGTAATTTTAAAATTAAAAAAAATGTATTTTCTAGCATTTTCACTAAAATAATTATAATAAATAATAGAAAAATCAGAAAATTACAAAATTTACTTCTCTGGTTTCCTTGATATCAGAGAGATTTTTGAAAAATATAAAATTCATTTTTCAACATTTATTTTATTTTTAAATTAATTAACACTTCAAAAGTTAAAATAATTATAATAAAAATAATATAATTCAAAAAATCACCAAAATTGGTCCAAGTGGTTCTCTGGTCATTAGAAATGTCCCCTAATTTTCTTAAGGACAGAAACTTTCCCTTGGTCATGTTATTAAATTTTCCTTGGAAATCTCTATTTCTCACAAAAAATAATTATATAAATAAATTAAATACAGAAAAATCACATTTTCTCCTCTCATGTCTTTATTGGCATATGAGTGAAGTCACATAAAAATTTTAAGTTCATTTGAGTTCAACTTAGTGAGTTATGAAATTATTAAGCTTAAAGGGTAAAATGGTAATTAAAACTTTAACCCTTAATTAAAACTTTAGGTTTAATAAAAAATTAACAAATAAAATATTTGATCTTAATCTGATTTGGATGATTGAAATTTAAATGATTGAAGGGTAGAAACCCATTAAGCAATTTTAAAATAATTAAACCTTAATTAAATAATTGATTAAATTTGGAAGAATAATAAAATTGGAATTATTAAAATAGGGATATTATTAGGAAGAGATTTATTCTTTAATTTAAAAATCCCTAAATTAATTATCTCATTGATATTCAATTCTTAATTAAAATGATAACTCAAATTTAAAATATTAAAAGACTTAATTATTAAACTCTTTTAAAAAAATTTCAATTAAAATTAAAAATAAAATTAAATTAAAATTAAATAATTACAACATTTCAAAATATAAAACAACTCAAAATTTAATCACAAACAGAACGCAAAACTACAATTACAACTAAATTAAAACGTCCTGTTGGATGATCAGGAATACCTCGGATGATGTAACCTACGTGTTGCTTAACGGGATTTCCACGGTCTAAATGAAAGTGTGGAACTCATTCGGTTGAGTTTAGCAAATTCATCTGGACTAAGTGAATCCGATAAAAATAATGATGTTGGAAGGATGGAACCGTGGGATCTTAACCGGTGTCGTTATAATCAACTTTAAGATTTGTTTTAATCAAAACACAAAAAACACTTGGAAAATTAAGACTTCTCTAAACCAAAACACTTTTCTCATCTCCCGATTTATGATTTCTAAAACTAAACCTCTGCAACAATAAGGAGCTCGGAGCATGGTGGGCGAGCACAACCATCGTCGTCGACAGAAACTTGAACCTACCTCAACAAAACTTTCCTAGAATTAAATAACCAAGCCATAGGATTTCGAGGTAGTTTTCCTAGTGCAACATAAATCCTCAACCTTTCGTTAGGCATTTGCCTTGCAAATTAAGCCCTAACCGGACTTAGGATTCCGAGGTAGTCGTCTGTTACGACATAAACCCTCACATCTTCGAGGCTATTTGTATGATTCTATCATATAAATATAAGTCCTAATTAATTAAAATTGACAAAATCAAAACATTTAAATAAACATTAGGATTTTCCTAAATTTAAGCCACACAATAGGATAGTCGGGAAATTACCGAAGTTCACTTCGAATCTGTGGTTTCTCCTACTTTTCTTCCTTTGGATTCACAAAACAAAATGTTCCAAACTTGATCCATTCCCTATTGAAATTCCAAAATTCAATCCCTTGAAAACTTAAACTTTGAAATCCTTAAGAGCGAGAATTATTGATTATTATCGAGAGTTTTCTTAGGTGATTCCCGTCACTTAAGATGTAATTAACTATAGGGGCTTGCCCTTATAGGGAATTTTGAAGAACCCGAGTAATATAAACCTCGTTTAATGTTTTCATATTAAGCGAGGGAATTTTGTCGGCTTATAAAATTGGTTCGCGGACCAAACGGATGTCACAAATCTTCTAGTTTATTTAATCGAGCCCCACCATCAAGCGGTGTGTCTCATCCTTAGGGATAGATACACGGCTTGTGGTGCGGTGCTCGTTTATATAAACTATTTGGGATGTGAGATCGGTTTAGTCTCATATCTTAAAACCTTCAAATTTGAAATTATTTTCAAAATTAAATACTACTTTTCAAATTATTTATTTTAATTAAATTAAAAATTCACCGACGGATTTCTGTTAGGCGACCCCTCTTCAAAATAAAACACACAACCTAAAAATATGCCGACAGATTTTCTGGCGACTCCGCTGGGGAAATTCCTCTCTCCATTATAATCAAATAATTCTGCTTTCAAAAATCGGTAGTGCATTCATGTCCTTAGTGGATCAAACTACCCTTCTTTCCGTTGGAATACTATGTTCATTTCTACCTTGAACAAGTATAGCCAACATTCTCCCGGATTTAGGAACTACTGTTTAGACACCCCTAAACGAGAGAGGTTCCGAGATCCTTTACCTCATTTCGAGGTGGGGTGGACCCCAATAGGTGTTAGTTTAGGAATGATCCTTCGAGTCGAGAAGTCTTGCTTAAGACTCTCTTTTCCTTTCCAACTCCGAATCAGATTCCTTACCTTCTCTACACTTTTGAACATTCCGTTCTAAATAAACAAACCCTCTAATAAGTGACCCTTTTAACAAATGATTCCTTCTTATAAATACATGAACAAGAATGAGTTCGGACTCTTTTCAATTCCTTTCTTTTCGTCTTAAAGAAAAGAAGCATAACTCGGGACCGACAACCGGAATCTACCCCGCGGAAATGGAAGCCCCGAAGCCGATTTTCTCCTTCACCAACGGACTAGACTTTGCTCGTCTATAAGGATGAGTCGCCCGACAATGGGATCATCCGATTTGGACGAGGATTTGAAAACACGAACGTCAATGTCACCGACTTCTCCCTCTTTGCACCGACGAACAAGGTATCCGAAGCCGAGGAGCCACTCGCCGAGTTCAACCTTAGGTCGACCCAAGAGTTTCCTCCCCGCAAAGGGTCCCGACTAGGAGGAGCACTCGCTCGTCCGCAGGAGGACCGTTCTTACTACCCCCACCGGTCTAGTTGTTTCGCACCTACCCCGACTTCTGCCAAATCAAAGGGGAAAGAAATCCAGAATTATGGTAAACCTGTCACCGTGGAGGGTACAGATCTTCCTGTAAGACCTTCTGTTTTCGAAATCGGGTCCAGTTCAAAGATTCCGTCACTGACAAAGACCCAAAGAAGAAACAGAAGTAGAAGGATCGCCAGAGAAGCCAGAGCTGCTCGAAATCGCTTTCCTGGAGGAAATTCCGTAGCCGCCGAATATACACCGCTACCGAATATACACCGCCGCCCGACTACATACCACTTTTGGGAGGAAGCGAGTTCCATCCCCTCTCCGTCGCGAGAGGATGAGGAGAATGTTCGCAAGATTGCTGCCACATTACCTCGGCCCGCATACTATAATGATAGCCGCAAGAAAAGAACTAGAACTACGCCGTTTGCTCGACTGCAAACTTTGGTAGTAAAGTTAGCAAGGAAGGAAAATTGCCCCGTATCGGAAATTCTACGAAGGATAGGGCGGGTGCCGGTCAAATCCCGTCTTGGGCCCCGAGTAGAGCCCGCCGTCATGACAGAAAAGCCAAGCAAGAGAATGAAGGCTAGCCCGCCTGTCGTAGTCTCAGGATTACAGATCAGGGAGGATACCACCTTCCGGCATTTGGCCGACGGACCATCCGGTCCTAGACCTTCCGCTGCTAGAAGGATGGTATGGCGTCCCACTACGGGCGAGCTGAGATTGAAACAACGAGCCCGAAAAGAAAGTCTAGCCGGGAGGTCGGAATGCGAAGAAAGCGCTCATCGCGATAACGGGGACTCGTGAAAAGGGGACCCGACAACTATCGCATGACAACCGCAAAGACACACAGAAAGCTCCGCTAGAAGACGCCATGGAAAAGTTGAGAACCGATATCCGACGGTTGGTAAAAGAAAGAGAAGAAACGTTCGGAGATGAGATCGATTCATCGGAGTTCATGGACGACGAATATGCAGAAATCAACATGGTTGAGACACGAGCTTCATCAGCTTCGCAAGGTGCTCCTGCAGCCGCAGAAAGAGAGGAGCCGGACCGATGAGAAGACGGCTTCGGTAAAAAGACGACACGATCGCTCAAATGGCGAAAAGGATGGAAGAGATGGCCGTAGCTCCGGCCACTCTCCGCAGTCGAAGTACAACCACATGAGAGACACCCCCGGAGGTCATTCACATTGTAGACGGAGGAAAGGAGATTACATCCGTCAATGGGGATGACCGGCTAAAAAAGGATACAACACAAACTATGATCCCTGAAAAGGATATCAAGAACTTGGTAGAACTGCAGGTGCGAGAAGTCTTAGCACAATCGAAGAACAGGACATCCATTCGTACGGGTAGACCTTACCCAGAAGAATTCGACGCTGTCCAATACCCGAAAGGCTTCGTACCACCTCTCGTTCAAGACATTCGATGGAACCGGGAACCCCGACAAGCATGTTGCACACTTTCGTGCCGCGTTGTTGCAATGCCGGCGGGAGCGATGCGCTACTCTTCCGACGGCTCGTCGGCGATCCGTCAGGAATCGCCTTCGACCGGTATGCGAGAGCTACCAATGGCTCGGTGAAGACATTCTCGGAGCTAGAGAGCCTCTTCATCAAGCGATTTGCCGGAGCTCAGCACCACATCACAATAGGTGATTTAGTGGTAGAGAAACAATGGCCGAATGAAACTTTGGTGGATTACATACTTCGATGGAGGAACTTAAGCATGAAGTGTGAACCACAACTGCAAGAACAACATGCGATCGGCATCTTGCTTAAAAGCATTCACGGCCCGATAGCACTTCTCCTCAAAGGATTCACTATTAAGACTTTTGAGAAGTTGTTAAGCAAGGCCGGAAGCTTGCAAGAAGAGGCGAAGCAATCGAGTTTTGCCGACAAGACGGACAAGCGGAAACCGGTGAAGACCTTCGAAAAGAAATCCGGGATCATTGCGGCGAGCTGATAAAGGCAAGCAACCGATGCAAATACCACCGGAACGGCCGCAACAACCACAACGGAATTACCGGCGAACCCCAGTCCGGCTATCGGTCGTCTCCGCAATATGAACAACCGCCTCGTCCGCAACGTACATTAAGGGAGCTTCGAGCGAGAGAATATCCTTTCAAAAATGAAGCAAGATGCCGAAAATGTTCCGTAGCCTAATGAAGACTCCGGATTTCCAGTACGCAGAACCTAAAAGACCGGAGGAAGTCAACAAGAACGGTGATCCCAACTTTTGCCCCTACCATCGGATGCTTGGGCACAAGATAGAAGATTGCATTACCTTTAAAAGTTGGCTCAACGACAACCTTCGGAAAGGAAATATAACAATCCCGAAGGAGTACATGAGGGAACCCCAAAAAGGAGGTTCCGTCAATGTTATCTCAACCGATCCCGTCATTCCGA
>JAKZJZ010003244.1:0-10000 GCA_022702705.1 Papilionanthe hookeriana x Papilionanthe teres | reverse complement strand
TTGCACTGAAATACATCAATTCAAACTCTTGGGTCGAGGATTTTATATCCAAGACTGCACTGCTTTAGGATTCTCTTCCTACTGCACTGAAATACATCAAATTCAATCCTTTGGGTCGAGGATTTTATATCCAAGAATGCACTGCTTTAGGATTCTTTTCCTACTGCACTGAAATACATCAATTCAAACTCTTGGGTCGAGGATTTTATATCCAAGACTGCACTGCTTTAGGATTCTCTTCCTATTGCACTGAAATACATCAAATTCAAACCTTTGGGTCGAGGATTTTTACATCCAAGACTGCACTGCTTTAGGATTCTTCCTATTGCACTGAAATACATCAAATTCAAACTCTTGGGTCGAGGATTTTTTACATCCAAGACTGCACTGCTTTAGGATTCTTTTCCTATTGCACTGAAATACATCAAATTCAATTTCCTTGGGTCGAGGATTTTACATCCAAGACTGCACTGCTTTAGGATTCTTTCCCTATTGCACTGAAATACATTAAAATCAAACTCTTGAGGTTAAGGATTTTACATCCAATACCGCATTACTCTGAGATCTTTCCTCATTGTAATGATCCAATTCAATCGATTCGATCTTCTTTTGGGGTTGAAGATGTTACATCTAAAACTTCAAAATTCCAATTTTCATTTTAAATCAAATTCCTTCAAAATTAATCTTGACAAAACTTCAATCTAAATTGAAACTCCAAATTGAAATCTAAACTCACACACCAAAACTTAGACTGAAACAAAGATTTAAATCGAAATTCTCCCAGATCATGTGATTTGGGATCCACCTCCCTTTTCCTTTCCCCAGCGAGAGTTCAGGAATCTGCAGTCTTAGAGATACACTTGACACTCCCCAGCGGAATTCGAAGATTTATAAATTGGAGACGCTCCACCAGAATTCGAAGAAGAAATCAAATCTACAATATATGAGTTAACGGAAGTTAACTTAGGTACTAGCGAAGAGCCTAGACCTACCTTTGTTAGCTCCTTACTCAATAAAGAAGACTCAGAAGAAATAATCAAGTTATTAATGGAATTTAAAGACTCGTTTTGCTTGGAGCTACGATGAAATGCCGGGATTAGCTCCGAAGTCGCGATCCATAAGCTAGGAGTGAATCCTACTTCCGTCCCGCCGGACAAGGTCCCGGAAGAATGCGTCTAGAAATCGAACAACAAGTCATAGCTGAAGTTAAAAAGCTAATAGACGCTAAATTTGTCCGTGAAGAACAATACCCGACTTGGTTAGCCAACGTGGTACCGATCGGAGAAGAAGAATGGTCGGATCGGAATTTGTGTGGACTTCGGAGATTTAAACAAGGCATGTCCAAAGGATGAATTCCCTCTACCGATCCCGGAATTAATGATCGACATTGCTTCAACACATGAAATATTCTCATTCATGGATGGATCTTCATGATACAACCGGATAAAAATGGCTCCGGAAGATGAAAAGCTTACAACGATTCGTAACGCCGATCGGAGTATATTGCTACACAAGTGATGCCATTCGGATTGAAGAACGCAGGAGCAACCTACCGGAGAGCAATGACAAGAATTTTTGATGATCTCATCCATAATCAAGTCGAATGCTACGTGGACGATGTGGTCATCAAAAGCAAAGTAAAGGACAACCACTTGTATGATTTGAGAATTGTTTTCGAACGATTAAGACAATTTAACCTTAAGATGAATCCCTTAAAATGCGCCTTCGGCGTCACCTCCGGAAATTCTTAGGATTCGTTGTCCGACATCGTGGAATTGAAATCGACCCGGAAAAGATAAAAGCCATCTTAGAAATGCCGCCTCCCAAAACCTTAAAACAACTACGATCTTTTCAAGGAAGCCGGCATATCTTCGACGCTTTATCTCAAACTCCGTCGGTAGGTGTCGACCTTTCTCGGCACTAGTTAAAAAGGACGCCAAATTTATTTGGGAAGAGAAGTGCCGTAGGGCCTTCGAGGACATTAAACAATATTTAATGACACCTCCTGTCTTAGCAGCCCAGGTCTCGGGTAGACCGCTAATACTTTATACCGCGGCTTTAGACGACTCTCTCGGAGCCCTGTTAGCCTAGGTCAATGATGAGGGTAAAGAAAATGCTCTTTATTACCTAAGTCGTCGTTTATCGCCGACGGAAATAAGGTATCCCGCAATTGAAAAGCATTGTTTGGCCCCGATCTTCGCCGCTCAAAAGCTCGTGCACTACATGCTTTCTCATAAGGTCAACTCGATCTCGAAGTTTAATCCATTGCAATACTCGATGACTCATCCAACGCTTTCCGACAGACTTGCCGGATGGTCAATGATATTATTGCAATTCGATATAACTTTCGTGCCTCTCCGTGCAGTAAAGGGACAAATCTTAGCAGATTTCCTCGCAAGCACACCCTTTGCCGGCGGAACCGCCTCTCAATGACGACTTTCCGGATGAACAAATAATGAACTTAGAAGACCTTGATGATCGACGTTGGGAACTATATTTCGACGGAGCATCTTCAGCACACAAAGACGAAGAATCGCAAGTGATAGTGCCTGTAAGGCGGGAATCGGGCTAATCTTTATAACACCGGAGCGGGGGATGTTAAGATACTCCTACCACTTGACGGAACCATGTACAAACAACGAAGCGGAATACGAAGCCCTCATAACGGGATCGGAATTAACCATTCAAATGGGGATAACGAGACATCAACATCTACGGGGATTCACAGTTAATCATTCAACGGATCGCGGACAAGTACGGAATTTTAAAGCCAAGACTCGAGCAATACTTCCAAGTATGTCATACAACTTGTTGGAACGGATTCCAAATGTGACAATCTACAAAATTCCCTAAAAGAAAACGCTTTAGCGGATGCGCTAGCTCGTCTCGCAAAAGAATTTGCCTGTTTGCAAGATGAATCAGTGGAAGTGTCAGTTCACGGACGTCAGGTCCTGTCACAGCTTGACATAGACACGATACACAAATCAGAAAAGGAAAAAGGATCAGTTGCAACAGTGGATGTAAAAACACGGAAGATCGGCGACAACCATTAATAGATTACTCGCAAACAGAAAACCGCCGGATAATAGGTCGTTAGCCCATCAGATCAAGAAAAGAACTCTGTCCTACGCATTAGTAAACAATACGTTATACAGAAGGTCTTTTGATCAAATGTGGCTAAGGTGCCTAAGCGGGTCCGAGGCCCGTGAAATTGTTAAAGAGGTACATTCGAGACTCCGTGGCGCTCACCGTCGGGTCCAAAGATGAAAATGAAAATTAAAAGACTAGGGTACTACCGGCCCTCGATGATGACCGACCGCATGAAAATCGCCAAGAGCCGTCACCGGTGCCAAGTGCACGGAGTGGTTCTACACCAACCTCCGTTGACCTCATTTTCGATGAGGTCTTCCCTTCTTCTCTTTAAGTACTTAGGATCTAGCCTTAGGCTTTTCCTTCGACTATCTTAGGGGATTAGAATTGGGACCCACCACTTAGAAATTCAAACCACTTCTTAACTCCCCGCAAACTCCACAAACTTGATTGTAAACCCCTAATCACCTAGAGGGTCGAGATCAAATGTGGAAGTTTAAAGGATGAGTTCCTATAGGACTCCTCGGCCTTAAGATCGCCCTCGGCGGCCCGGTCCGGTGAAGGGTCGACTTGCACACACACTACACCCGTGCACTACATTTTCACACACCTCTTCAAATCACACCCCTATACCTAACTTGACCTCCCGACTCATAAAGGTGATTCACATGGATGGTCCTTAACCCCTAAGCCCTCGCTAAGCAGGGTTAGGAACAACATGGTGAATGCCTCAAATGAGACCCTTCATGGCTCATGTGGGCTTGATGTGGCTTCATGGCTCAACCAAAATGATTTTATTCCACTTACATTCACCTAATCTTCCATTTTCCAAATTTTTAATTTTTGACCCCGTGGACCCTACACTCACCAACCCTACCAAATGCCCTTGAAACTACCCAAAATCCTCCAAAATTTCCAAATTACCCAAAATTCCTCAAAACCATTCCTAAACATTTCCACATCACTCAAATTGACCATTCCTAGCCAAAAATGCCAAAAATTCCAAAAAGACCTCCCAATACCCTCCAAATACCCAAAATACCCCTCTTGACCCAAAAATCCAAAAATTCAGAAAATTCCCAAAAAATTCTAGAAAATCCCAAATATTCCCAATTTTATTTTGTTCAACTACACCATGGGCCAATTTTGTCAATTTACCCCACTTTTATCAAAACCCCCAATTTGACCCATTTTAACCCAAAGTGAACCCAATGTCAAACCAAACCTACCCAATTGACCCAAATTCTGGTCCAATTCAATTCTAAACTTCAATTCAACATCCCCAATACCAATCTAGACCAAATTCAAGCCCAATTTAATTGGCATTTGGATCCAATTTCACTTTTGGCCTTAAAGCCCAATTTGGGCCTATGACCCAAACCTAACCCAAACTCACCCAATTCAACTCCAATTAACCCCAAATCTTTTCCAAACCTTCCTTAACATCCCCATAAACAAAACACTAACATGATTTGCTCAAAATTTAGACCCAAACCCCACTCAAATTCAACCCAAAATCAAAAGCCCAATTTCGACCTAAACCTAAGCCTAGCCCAAATGAGCCCAAATCCTAAAATCAAAACCCATCAAACCCAAAATCTCTTTGAGACACTCCTATAAACATCTCCCAACACTAATTTTACATCAATTTCAACTCTAGCCCAACTTTGGCCCATGGTAGCCCATTTTGGCCCACCTTAGCCACTTTACCAAAAAAGGCCCATATCCAACCCAATTCAAACCCAAATCACCTCAAATTTGTTTCAAACCACTCATGACACATCCCTAAACCAAACTCAACAATTATTTGGCCCAAGCCTTTACCAAAATTTCATCCCAAAATCCATCTTAAAATTTAAAAGCCCACTTTCCTAAACCATTTAAAAGCCCATCCTTTACCACATCCAAAGGCCCAAAATTGATTCTAAAACCCATATGACATTTTCATTTGTCATCCATTTGATCAAAATCATTCCCTAAGTTCCAAATCAATCATCAAATAATTCCAAATTAAGCCTCATGCCAAATTACCCCCTAAATGTCAAATATTTCTAAAACCCTTTTTTCATGAAACAAGTCAACTTTTTTCAAGCCAAATGCAAGCCATGCAAGCCATAGACAAGCCACATGAAGCCATGAGGGCTTTGACTTGTCATTAGTCCATTTATGGCAAGAAGAGGGGGCTCTTTCCTAATCCTTCTTAAACCCTTTTTTACCTTAAGCATGTCACACACTAAACCATGTTTAGCCACCTCATCATGGATGGAGACTTCACCACTCCTTCTAAGCCGACCTAAATGATTCCCTCGGCTCAAAATCGGAGCTTGGAAGGGTGCACCAAGCCCAAAATGGTGGGTTGACCCAAACCAAGCCAAAGTGAGCCTTCCCCCATTCCATTTAAATCAAACTCCTTTACACATGTCAAACCTCGATCGATCGCACAAGCCTCCGACCCCGACCCACTCGAGCTTCGAGGGTGACCCGACCCTGGCCGGCCGGCCACCCGACCGCCGGAAAACGCCATGCCCGAGACCTCGGGAGTGAGCCAACATTGGAATTCTCCTTGCCGAGCCGCCCCATGCATAGTGGTCACCATGGCCGTTCTTCTCCTCACCGCAGCAGTCGATCCCAAGCCCTAACTCCCCACGGAGGCCCTCCAGCCCTCGCCTATTTAAACTCCACCCCTCTCGGCCATGAAGAGGTGCTGAAACAAACCTTAAGGAAACTCTGCCAAAATTGTTCCGGAATACTCCCCATACACGAGCACTTGATCCCCACTGAAATCCCCCGCCATTTCTTCTCCGTGAGCTCAATTTCGGAGTTGAAATCCAAGCCCAAAACCAGGACACTTCTCCACGAGTGAGCCAATCCCCAAATCGATTGTCTCTACACCTTCACCGGACCAAGGGAAGGTGTCCACCAGACAAAAGCCCCATCTCCAGAGCCACCCGGCTTGCTCGAGCCTCCAAGCTTTGTGATCGGGCTTGGTCGAAATCACATCTAGACAATTCACTGCGACCGGGAGACTTCATCCGGAGCTTGCTTAGGACCCAATCGAAGGTGCAACAACTCTCAGATCGAAGCCACACTTCTCTGAGCAAAGGTATGAACTAATTCTTCATCCCGAGCTTCTGGAGATTCTCCATTTTAAATGCCTTAAATTCAATGCGTGTTTACCGTATGGATGTGTTCGTCTCTTCAAGACGAATCCATAGAGCATAAGAACATAAAAATCCATGGAGAATTGAGTCAGATCTTAGGGCTAGAAGGTGGACGGTTCTCGGGTTAGGAGGCTTGGGGACGATGAACGGATGCCGTTCATTTGATACACGCGCGCACGGACGGCCGGGGATCGCGCCGGATGAGAAGACGGAGCGATACGGCGGGTCCCGGAGCGCTGACGCGGATGGCGGCGTCGAATGGAATCGTGACGCGTGTGCCTTCGGAGACGTTAAGGTTGACGCGGCGCCGCGTCACTTAAGTAGAAAATTAGGGATTTTCTTAATTTATTTAATTCCCTGAACTTTGAAAATTCATATCTTTGTGTAGAAAAATCCTAAAAATAAAATAAAAATACCCTCTTGCTCAGTGAACAGAGGAGAATAATGTGGAAAAGAAATTAATTAATTTTATCCAGTATTTTATTTTTAATTAATTATTTACTCCCTGCATTGTTTTGATTCTCCATGCATCCATATAATTCACCATGGCATGAGACCATAGGGCTTTTGAAGCCTCCGAATTTGGGAACATTCCCCGAATTTTCCAAAGTCGGAGGCCATCCCTATGAAGAGTTATTGATTTTTCAAATTCATGTCACTGTTTTAAGTATTTTAATTTCAAAAATTAGCATGTTGTGAAATAAATTCTAGGAAAATTTGGTGATGTTCCTTATGACCAGAGAACCCTAGGAAAAATAGGATTTGAGTTAATTCACTCGGATTAACCCTAATTGGCTTAAACACTCAAAATAGGCCTCTAATTAATTAGAGTTAACCATAGAGCAAATTGACTTGAAACCAATTCTCCACTGACCTTTAGGATCAGAGGAGCCCACCATAAAAATTTGAGGTCAATTGGACTTGGTTAGCCCTATTAATTGGGTTGATTAAGCCATTTAGCCAATTTAAACTTCAAAAATTCATAACTTTCAAAATATCTTTCAAAAATTAACCAAATTGGTTTTGGAGTCTCTCTGATATCAGGGGAATTTAAGAAAATTAAAATTTCAATTTTCTAAAAAAGTTGATTTTTAATATTATTTTAATATTTTTAATAATTAAAAAATAATAAAAATCACAAAAATAATAAAATTCACCAAAATGTCACATTTTGAATTTTAATCACTTAGGAACAAACCCCATATTTTTCTTAAGTCTATTTGGTGAGATATTAATTTTTAAAGCTCTAGGGTAATTTTAAAATTAAAAAAAAATGTATTTTCTAGCATTTTCACTAAAATAATTATAATAAATCAAAGAAAAATCAGAAAATTGTAAAATTTGGTTCTCTGAAATCCTTGATATCAGAGAGAATTTTGAAAATTATAAAATTCATTTTTCAACATTTATTTTATTTTTAAATTAATTAACACTCCAAAACTTAAAATAATTCTAATAAATAAAATATAATTCAAAAAATCTCCAAAATTAGTCCAAGTGGTCCTCTGGTCATTAGGAATGTCCCCTAATTTTCTTAAGGACAGAAACTTTCCCTTGGTCATGTTATCAAATTTTCCTTGAAAATCTCTATTTTCTACTAAAAATAATTATATAAATAAATTAAATACAGAAAAATCACATTTTCTCCTCTCATGTCTTTATTGACATATGAGTGAAGTCACATAAAAATTTCAAGTTCATTTGAGTTCAATTTAGTGAGTTATGAAATTATTAGGCTTGAAGGGCAAAATGGTAATTAAAATTTTAACCCTTAATTAAAACTTTAGGTTTAATAAAAAATTAACAAGTAAAATATTTGATCCTAACCTGATTTGGATGATTGAAATTTAATAATTGAAGGGTAGAAACCCATTAAACAATTTAAAATGATTAAACTTTAATTAAATAATTGATTAAATTTGGAAGAATAATAAAATCGGAGTTATTAAAATAGGGATATTATTAGGGAGAGATTTATTCTTTAATTTAAAAATCCCTAAATTAATCATCTCATTAATGTTTAATTCTCAATTAAAATGATAATTCAAATTTAAAAAAAACATTAAAAGACTTAGTCTTTAAATTAAATTAAAACAAATTCCTTTAAAATTAAAAATTAAATTAAAAAAAATTAAGGATTAAATTAAGATATATTATATTAAATTAAATAAAAAAAATTAAATTAAATTAAATCAAATTAAACTAAATTAAATTAAATTAAATTAAATTAAATCAAATTAAATTAAGTATTAAATAAAATTAAATTAAATTAAATCAAAATTAAAATTAAATTAAATTAAATTAAATTAAATTAAATTAAATTAAATTAAATCACATTACATTAAATTAACTTAAGTTAAATTAATTTAAATTGAACCACATTAAATTAAACCAAATTAAATTAAATTAAATATAAAGACATAAAGAATTCAAAATAAATCTAAAATAACTTGAACACTATTCCAAACTTAAATCATTAATTTGAAATTAAATCACAAATCATTAAATACCATTTTGCTTTTAGGAGCTTTTGCTATTATAACTCTTAAATGGAATATTAAATGAAATGTCATTTCACTCATAAGGATATTCAAATGTCCTAAGTTCACCGAGCAAGTTAACAAAACTTGAAAACCCCGGACGATCAATTCATTTACATAATTAAGTTCATTTGGACTTCAAACAATCCTAGAAATATTGAAAAGATGTTTAAGATTCTTCTTAAGCACTTCCTCAATATGATAAGATGTTTATAAGAACAATTGAACTTAGTTGTTCTTTGATGAAGAAAATCGTCTTCAAACCAAAAACACAAAGAACCTAGACGTCATAGGAAATGACTAGCTATAGGATTAGGAATTTGGTAGAAAACCATAACCCTTACCTTAGCTTTACCTAGGAACGTGCTTAAATATTCTAACTGTGTTTTAAGTGCAGCTTGGGATGACGGGAAGACCCTCCAGGTACGCTTTTATTTTATTGCAATTTACTTTTTTGCAATTTATTTAATCGCAATGCACTTTACTTTTCTCGCATGTTAAACAACAGTTGCATGAAAACCTACACCTTTAGGACAGAAACCAAAACTGAAACCATAACTAAATTAAAAGACATTACAAGATAAAATTCACCTCCACAACATTTCAAAATATAAGACAACTCAAAATTTAATCATAAACAGAACACAAAACTACAACTACAACTAAATTAAAACGTCTCATTGAATGATCGGGAATACCTCGGATGATGTAACCCACGTGTTGCTAACGGGATTTCCACGGTCTAGATGAAAGTGCGGAACTCATTTAGTTGAGTTTAGCAAATTCATCTCGGACTAAGTGAATTCGATGAAAATAACGGTGCTGGGATGACGGAACCGTGGGATCTTAATCGGTTCGTTTAATCAACTTTAAGATCCGTTTTAATTAAAACATAAAGAACACTTGGAAATTAAGACTTCTCTAAACCAAACACTTCTCTCATCTCCTGATTTATGAGTTCTAAAACTAAACCTCAGCAACAACAAGAAGCTCGGAGCATGGTGGGCAGCACGGCCATCGTCATCAGCAAAACGAATCTACGTCAGCAAAACTTTCCTAGAATTAAACAACAAAGCCATAGGACTTCGAGGTAGTTTGCCTAGTGCAACATAAATCCTCAACTCTTCGTTAGGCATTTGCATTGCAAATTAAGCCCTAACCGGTCTTAGGATTCCGAGGTAGTCGTCCGATACGACATAAACCCTCATA
>JAKZJZ010003243.1:0-10000 GCA_022702705.1 Papilionanthe hookeriana x Papilionanthe teres | reverse complement strand
TTTAGTGGTAACTCTAGCACATATGTGTTTTCATTAATGTGTTTGAGAATCGAAAAATGACCAATTTTATGGGGCTTAAGCTTAGAGTAGGTGCCTGGTGGAAATCTTTCTTTGTGGAGTCGAACCATCACAAGGTCACCCACTTCAATGATTTACATCTCTTGGGCCTATTTGTTTAATTTTTGTAGTGATGGTAGGTGCTGGAAAGCTTGTTCTTGACCTCACTCAACATGTTTGTTTTCGTTTATTTTTCTCTCTTTTATTTTTGAAGGAGTCATCAGCCTGTCGATCGTCGTATACTTCCCTTTTTCGAATAAATCTCTCTTTCAAGTCATATAAATGACCGGAAGAAGAGAGGAACTAGAAAAAGTGAGACATACGACAAAGCGACTGTTGACCTCATTTTTAGTGAGGTCTTAGCTTTCTTCATGTTAGACCCTAGGATCTAGCTTTAGGAATTTCTTACTGACCATCCTAGCGGACTAGTCATGGAGCCCACCTCCAGTAGACATCGAACGACTTCTGCAACCATTTTAGTAAGCACTCGCATGAGTAGTCCCGAAGCACTCGACTCTTTGTTCTGAGAGGCTAGGACTACGCATGTAGGGGCTCGAAAATGAGTTCATGCGGCAGGACGGCGCCAGGTAAACCCCAATGTTCGAGCACTCGACACACCACAATTTGACACCTTTTTGGCCCGACCGTCGGCGGAACTTGTCCGGACGACCTCGGATGACAAAACGGACCACGCTGGATGCGTCCGGGACGTCGAATTTAGCAGGAAGACGTACCCATATTCGCTATGGCTCCACGTGCGCGCGAACGACGCGAAAATCGATGCTCATTTTTTTTTTAAATTAGCGGGGCACGGGTTGGGCTCGGCTCGGGTTCGATTTTGAGCCGACATGCGCGAACACGAGCCAGGGCTATTTCAAATTTCAAAATTTTAAAATTCAAATCAGCTCTTTAATGTCATTTTAATTAGGTTTAATTAGAGGATTTTATTTTCCAATTAAGATCCATCCACACAAGGCAGCTAATTATTTCCCCGCTCAAGGCATGTGCGACGCTAGTCGAGAGGCGCGAGATAAAAATCCCGCTCAATCGGACACATGGGAGAGAGCCTTCATCTTCCTCTCCGTTCCTCTCACCCGCGCGGCTCTCTCCATCGATCGCCCCGTCTCCCTCGCGCTCGACACGAAGCCCGCTCGCTCGCTAGCCCTCGATCCCGCTCGGCGACGCGAACGACGGACGAGCCGCTCGAGCTCGCCGCTCACCTTGCTCGCCTCCTTGCCGCATGTGAACCCTCCCTGCTCGTCACCTCCCGCACAGAAAACTCTCTTACGCTCGCCCGAAGCCGCTCGGCTCCCTTCCTCGCGTCTCCACTCGACACTGAAGCTTCGCTCGCCTTCCCTGTGCCCGAAGCCGCTCGACGCCTGCTCGACCCCGCCTCTTCTCATTCGACTCGCCTCCCTCTCTCGATCTCTCCCGCTCGCCTCGCCTCTCCGCGCCGAGCCGAGTCCGTTCACCTCGCCTCGCCATCTTACTCCCGATCCGCCTCTGCACTCGACGCCGCTCGCCGCTCCCCGCATCCGGAATACCCCCCGTCGGCCTCGCTTGCCTTCTCCTCGCACGGATTCGCTCGCCCCGGCCTCGCTCGACCGAACAGTCCGTTCGACTCGTCTTCCCCTCGCCGGCACTCGCGCCTCCATTCCTCTATCGTGAGCAACGATACGGTAGCAGCTTTCAATTTCCAACCTCTCGAAACAGGTTTCAGTGGTTTCTCTTGCTATTTTTTTTTTCCTTAGCACTGTTAATCAATTTTATGATTCATGGCTGAACTCTACATGTTTTCATGCATACCATCCAAATCTTTAGTTTTACATAGAAAACACTTTTTTAAATGAGAAAGATGTCTTTGCATATTAGGATTTACACGCCGTAGCGAAACTGGATTTAATGACTTTGAGAACAGCTTCCTCGTGCTGGAACTGTGAATGCTATAGCACTACACCGCAAGCCCAAACTGTTCGGTGTATTTTATCGATTGCTAAAATGCTCAAATTCTTACATATGGAATTCTATTCTTTTTATTTATTTTTTTCACTTATCCGTAACTCGTCGATTCCTTATTTGTAAAATTGGTTATAACGACTCGACATAAACAAATCTGTTATCGTTTATCGTAATTTTTTTTATTTATTTATATTGTTTATTCGAAATACACTCGATTGGAAATTGCATCGAAGATTGTAATTACAACATCACGATACCTTTCGTTTTTCGACATGTACTGAACTGCTACTCCACTACCGTATTAATTATGACAAACCTCATTATTCCTAAAGTGTTCTAAGCATTGAAATGTTTTTTTTGGTTTTGTGCAAATGGTTTCTGCTTTTCAAAATTGTAAAATTATTCCTTTAAGCAAAGTCCGGATAAAGGAAATTGGGTTAAATTACGTAAGATTTACATGCATATCACTGAATATTCCAACTATTTTTGGAGTTATTACGGGTGTCGATTTTGAGCTTATTTAAGTGATGATTTGGGGCGATTTTGAAGTCTGATTTGGGATCTTTGTATTCAGTTGTTTTAGAAGAGATTTTGGGTTGATTTCTTGGTTGATTGTCCATTGATTGGAGTTGTTTGAAAGTGTTGTTGTGGGCCGCACTCTTGGGCTGTTTTAGTGACTTGAGGCTACACTTTTGAGCATCATTTCATGACTCTTGGGCTTTATTTTTCGATTCTATTTGGTGGCTTTTTTATGCTTTCTTTTTGCTTATGATGAATTGGAGAACTTCTTGGGTCGATCAAGCATATTGTCTTGGAGTAGATTTAAACAATCTTCTTGGAGTGCGGTTTAGTTACAATTTTGGAAAAATTTAAACGCTTTCTCGGTCGACTCGCATGATGTTTCCTCTCTTTGGCTTTGTTAGTTTTGAAAGTAGGTCGACCTTCTCCTTTCATTTGTTTTTCTTGCTTTTGTTGAAACGGTTAAGTCATAAAAAAAAGGGGGAATTCTCGATTTAAGCTTGAGGAAGGAGTAAATCGCTCTGATGTCGACCGAAGCACGAGTTAGAGTGTGAAGAACAGCCGTCTTCGTGTATGCGCGTAGGTGAACACGATTTTACCCCAACCCGCGGTGTAGCCAGGCTCACCGGGTCTTAGGTAGACACCACAGGTGAAGTACGCCCAGCAATCCTCGGCATAGAGCTTCGTGGGGATTAAGGAAGCACGACTCTTGGGTGACGGCCGTCCAGGTAGCTGATCCGGGCGCTAGGTTTATACGCGGTCGGAAGACACCCATAGGTGAGTCATGCCACCCATCATGACGGCATCGTCAGCCCGCATACTGTAGGAGCACCGCAGACGGTGAGTCGCGCACGGTTCGCGGCGTGAGGCTGCTTGGGCGCTAGGGATCTGGCACCACGGTGAGCAGCGCATCAGTCTAAGCCCGAATCACGCGGTGATCAGGCTGAGACACGACCTGGTCGCCGAGGGCTGGTGGGGAAAAACCTTGAGACACGGGAACACTAGAGGCGCGGTTCACGCCGCCCAATTGGTCATCGGTCGTGGGTCACCAAATGAGCGCCGATAATGGCAGAACGTCATAGCCGGGATTTGAGCACGGACATTCTGTCTCCGAATCCTCACGGCGATTGAGGACATTTGTTTCTTGCGCATGCTGGATCGTCGGAGCGGGTGTAGTGCGACGAGGTCGCAGGTGGCGAGGCGATGATGTGTTCATTGTCTTTTTATGCCTGTCTTTATGACGAGGGATACGAGGGATAATTAGAATAGTATCTCTACCATCGAGGACCTCAACGAGGAAAGGAAAGAGTAGATGGTATTATTCGAGACTCTTGGTTAGATTGTTTTAAACGATCCTAAGGTCTGCGTCGTCTCAGCGCGATTAAGTATTACTTGTGAAGCTCTGTCGTTTACAGAAATATTCTATAAAAATAAAATATCTTTTCTTCATTAAAAGAAGCTGATAAAATCTTAACGACATTTTGCATGAAAATAAAAAATTTTCCTTATAAAATATATAAAGGTCCGTAGTTAGTCGCTTGGATTGTATTAGGATTACCCTCAATAGATCGTCGGGTTGGCGGCTCTTATTCGAAGTCGGGAAACGCCTGATCGAGCTCATTCTAGCAGCCTTCTCTTGATGTCTTATACCGGATTCAGATCTTTCCATATGTGACTCTGAGGTTTTGCTTCTAGATTCTACGACTCATTTTCTTTATTTTCGACTTTCGTATCGGGTTCTTACATATTCTGTCCTTGCGTAACGAGTTTATTTAAATCCATTGCAAGTCGTTATCTTCACGATACGAATTCATCTGACGGTAATAGATGCAGGGTATATTTTCTGCGTTTATTCTGTGTAATTTCTTTCTTTTGCTTTTCATTTCTTGTGGCTTTCTTTCTGGCGATTTTGCTCTGCAAGTTGCTTTACTCGGCATGCCAATGAAAAGCAACAAAGCGCAGAAACGTTGGAACGACACTTGTAACCGTTTTGAGCAGCCAGACGCCAGGTATTCGCTTGTGACGGCGTGGAGATGACAGCGACGGATGTGATCGGCGTTCTATAATAACATGCCAGGAGCTGATCCGAACAGAAAGGATATTCTTGGTAAACTCTTACAGTTTAAATAACGACCACATAGAACCGAGGTAGTTGCTGCTCATAAGCGGCGTAAACCTCACTCCTCTTTAGGCTTCTGTGCTAACGCATCTTGCTGCGGCGTAAGTCTAACTCGTTTTAGGTTCGAGGTTGTCGTACGGTACGACGTGAAACCTCCATCTCTGCGTGTTATTTGCGCGTTCGAGTATTATGCGAGTGTGAGTCACGAATAATAAAATTGACGGGATTAAACATTTAATTAACATCGTCTCCAAGCGTGACCGCACGGTAGGATAGTTGGGAAGTCGTTGGGGTTCGTCACGGATACGTGACGTCCACTACGCTCTTTCTTCTCGACTCCGCGAAAATAAGCTCGTTCCGTTCAGTAGCTACCTCTGCAACTTTTACAGCGTCCTACGAGTGAAACCACCCTTGAAATCAAGATGCAGGCAGCGTACGTTATCGAGGTTTTGCCGAGTGACATTGATCGTTTGAGATGTAATTAACTATGGGGGCTCTGCCTCTAGCGGAAGCTCGGAACTCGGGGTAAAATAAACCCTCACCAGTTTTTACATTGGGTAGAGGAAGCTTATCGGTCGCTGCGTAAGGTTCGCGAGGCCGAACGGATGTCGCGTGTCACTTGGATTCGCATGATTAGATTATACCAGTCGCGGAATATATTAATTTTTCGAGAAAGTTTATCGTTTGCGACGTCGGACACGATTATACGAATTCTTGGACAAATGAGATCAGAGACCGATTATTTCAAAAATTAAAATCATTTATTTTGTAACTATTTTAAAAGTATCAAATATATCTTTTTTTATATTAAGCTAAATTCTTAAATTTTATATTAACGAAATCGAAGATAAGAAAATGTTGACCAAATAGTCTCAGCGACTCCGTTGGGGAAATAGTTCTCTCTCATTTGATCAGAGGTTTGTCTTCATACATCCAACGAGTGTGCCAATGTCCTCATAGACGGTATAGGCTTATTACTTACGCTGTGCATCTTGTGCTTCATTCTTCATGAGCCTTGATAGTACTCTTTTTGGATCTAGAGCCATCTGTTTATCATTATTAAACGAGTGGATTTCGAGAATCCTTGCGGGTTTAGTGGGGTGGACTCGCGATAGGTGTAGTAGGTTAGGAGCGGTTTATCGAAGCGAGTTCGATGCGATGTTAACTCCTTCCCGATCTCGGGTCAGATCCCACATTTCATTCTCTTTGAGTTTGACTTGTTGTGAGCAAGTTAAATTGAAATTCCTCTACCATGATCCTCCATTTAAGCTCAAACTGACACAAAAATTTGAGATAAAATTCGCACGAATAAATTCACGGGCATACTCAAGTTCGATAAGACAAGTATGTTTACTTGAGTATCCTCCGTTGAAATAAAAAAAAAATGGGACATCATACGACCTTTTGAAATTGCCGAATGATGTGAGAACGATGTCGCTAAGAGTTGATCTTTCTTTTGCGCCATAGCGGAATGGAGTTTGTTATTGACGAAGGAACAGTTCTTGACTTAGCGATCATAAAGTTTGGACGAGGATTCGCAAGATATTGAAGCCGAGTTTGGGGATATGTCGTCGTACGGAACGAAATGCGAAGCGGATAAGTTACGTCGAGCCTTGTCGGAATTGACACGAAATCTGCTGAAAATTCCCCGCTCGAAGAGGGTGTTGATGAAAAAAAACCCTACCATTCTTTGTAAAGTCTGTACATTATAAATGTTGGGATTGCCTACAAGAATTGTTTTTCCTTCTACCACCGGATTCACCAGCTACTTGCACTAGTTGCTCCTGCTAAACAAAGGGAAGGAGATTCTATATGAAGAAGTGTCGATCGATACTTTTGCCCCATTGTCTTCATATTCGAGATTGGGTCCGATTCAAGGTACGTGCGGCCGGCTAAGACACGGAAAAAGAGCACAACGAGGAAGATTCGAAGGTCGAGAAGGTGAAAGCCACGGGCGCTACTATCGACACCGTCCTCCCGTCGGATAAGGCGGGATTACGTGAGGCCTCGCTCTACTCAGGGGGAGTAGGTTTCACGGGGTCACTGCTTGCCTACGGGAGAGGATGGAGTGCATGAGGTTGCCGCGACGTTACCACCACCATCTCTTCATAATGGTCCGAGGTCGATGACGTACAGGCCGAAGTCGATCACGGTGAGCAGGGAGTTGGTCGAAGACGATGATCGATCGGCGAGATTTCCCGGCCTTCTCGGCAATGCGGTCGGCAATCGTTCCGGCGGAGGCCGGACTGGATGGATGAAAGACGGGGTCCATCTATGGCCGACGATTGAACAAAGTATATCCTTTTAAAAAGAAGGCAGTAGCAAGATGTTCGAGAGTTTAATCGAGAATCCTAAATTCGGATTAAGAGAGCCGAAAGGTTGGAGGAAGTTGACAAAAAGACAGATCACCAGTACGCACTACCATGCGATGGCTACTCAGTCATACTATAGAAAACAGTATCGACTTGAAGAATGGCTTGAGGAGAACTTTAAGAATGGGAGGATAACTATCCGAAAGAATATTTGATAGAACGCCGAAAAGGGTTCGTGATATGATTTCGATTGAGCGGTCGTTTTGAATCGACTTACTACACATGTGCTCCTAGAGTACTCGACGAAAAATATGATGTTGATAAAAAACTTCAATGACCTCAAAGTTATCAAAGGCTCGATTGAGGTTTAAGTTGGAGAGACTCGGCCGACGTTACACGATGTCTCGAAGAACGAAAAAGAAAGATATAGGCGATCAGCCTCACGATCCGTCGAGATTATGTGATGGAAGATTTCGTGAGAAATCCGCTGTTGTTGAACCGAGCCTCATTATCATCTGCGTGATGCTCACATCGCCCGGCAGGAGAACAGCTGGCGATGAGTGGCAGTGTGTCATTCGACAAAGAGATGAACAAATCGGGCGAATGGAAAAGGGAAATGAAGGAAATGAGGGTTGTCATGCGCCGAAGACTACAAAACGAGACCTCGGTCACAGGGCCGAGCGCTTTTAGAGGCGGGCCGGCAAATCATTCATGTTACAAATGAAAACGAAGAGTCGACCCGCAGCACAATGCTTGGAAAGGATATCGGGCGGATAGTTGAGCGACGGGTGAGAGAAACCCATAACTCGGTCTAAAAGAGGAGCGTTGGTTTTTAAGGGTAGACGCTTACCGAGAAGAATTTGATGTCGTGCAATAGCCAGAGGGCTTCGTACCACCTGTTGTTCGAGGCATTTGATGGGACGGGAAACCCCGACGAGCGTGTTGCGCGCCCGAGCAGGATTCCGTCGCGACGCGGGGGTAGTGATGCGTTGTTGTGTCGTCGGTTGTGAGCGGTCTTTCGGGAATCGTTTGGTCGGTACGCCGAACTACCCGATGATTCGAGCGAAAACGTTTGCGAGGTGGAAGACACTCTTTGTTAAGCGGTTCGGCGGAGCTAAACACCGTATCACCATCGGTGATCTCGTGGTGGAGCGGCGAAGCCGGCGAAACATTAACGGAGTATGTTACGCGATGGAGGGTTGAGCGTAAGAAATGTGAACCATGACTCGAGGAGCGACGTGCGGTTGAAATGCTGCAAAGAGCATTCGTAGTCCGTGGGTTTCTTACTCGAGGATTCACCATCGAGACGTTCGAAAAGTTAGCTAAGGCGGAGTCACGAAGAAGCAATGCAGTTTCGATTCACAGAAAAGTCGAAAAGCAGAAGCTCGACAAAAACATTTGAAAAGAGGCTAATGACGGTGACGACGGTCGATAAAGGAAAACGTCGATACGAGTTGAGTCGAGAAACCTCAGCAAAGCTATCGGCATCCGCAGCAATACGGGCGACGGTCGTTCCGATGACGGTCATACTGCGAGATAATGGAAGACGGGGGTCGTCATCAGCGTGCGGAGTGAACGGAACATACTCTTTCGATAATGAGGCGATAGGAAAGATGGTCCGGAATTTAGTCGGGAAACCCTGAGTTCGTCTTCTAAGAGCGAACGAAGACGGAAGAAGTCGACGAGAAGGATCGACCGATTATCGCCCATACGTGAGTATTGTGTCAATACATGCAAAGGTTGCTTCGATGTTGAAAGAATGAGACTAAGAAAAATTTCGAGAATGGGAGCATAACGATCACGAAAGAATATTTGAAAGAACTTGAATAAGGTTCCGTCGATGTAATTTCGGTTGATCACAAGTGTTCGATTGATTCGATGCGGTGACGAAGGATGAAACGTACTTTTGATTCTTGTGTCGTATCTTTGTTTTTGAAATGAATGTTAATGGTATCGATGTTTTGTATGTCGTACTACATCACGAATAAAATAAATAAAGAACTTGTTGTTTTTCGGAAGCTCATTCGATGTTTGAAAAACATGGATTAACAAAGTGTCAAAGCTACGGCAATAAGCAACCGAGAAAAGGTAATGTCGAGAGATAAAAATTTCGACGTTGTGATGAAATTATGATTTCGAGGGAAAATAAAATTAATGCACTAATAATTGGGTCCTTGCACTTTAAAAATTTCGAACATAGTCTTAAGTAAAATTCAAAATAAGTCGGTGCGATTATAATACGAGTAATCGATTGAGGATATCACGAGACTTTTAATCATACTGCAAAGTATGTAGGTCCGCGACGCGAACGAGTTATAATATCTCGGGATTTGTCTTAAGAAATATTTGAGGATTGTTGATCAAGGGAGTTCAGACATTCAAAATCTTTAAAAAATGTTCTACGGATATAGTAATTCGGAGAAAGCAAAGAATGAAAAAAAAAGTCGTGAAAATCCACGAGAAGAATGCTTGAGGTGGGCATAAAATCGAAATTGGTCGTCTCGATTCGGACATTCAAAATCTAACATGTGCTTCCATCGAGGTATAGTAATTCTCGATAAAGGAGCGAAAAAAAATGGAAAAAAAGGGCTCCGCAGGAAGAAGCTCGAGGGTGGCTTAATCAAAAATTGGTGTTTAGAATTACTCCCAGATTATCAAAACTTGGAAAGTCTCTTAAGAAAATTCTTCAGATATTATACTCGGGAAAGAGTTAAGTGATCTTGTGTCTTTTGGTCTACTATTAATTGTCTCAGAAATATCCTTGGGAGATGAAAAATATTTAAATCACATGGACTAAATTCGAGATCCGTTAGCTTGGAAGAAAGGGCTAAAGAAAGACTGTCATGCTTATTAGCAATTAATGGAAATTCTACTACGAAGTCGTATCTTTCGATGCCGGAAGGATTCTACTTACGAAGAGTATCAAAATGGTTTCTCGAACAACTTTGTGAACATCTTTACAAAATGTCGTGATAAAGTAAGCGACGACTGCTATGAACGAAGCTACAAAGTGCAGCCTTTGATTGTAGGATGT
>JAKZJZ010003242.1:0-10000 GCA_022702705.1 Papilionanthe hookeriana x Papilionanthe teres | reverse complement strand
GTCTACCTTTTTTGAACTTACTTCAAAAGGATGTCATATTCGTTTAGGAAGAGTCGTGTCAATGAGCTTTTAAAGATATTAAATGAGATCTAATGACACCTCCCGTTTTAGGAGCCCCTATCCCGGGTAGACCGTTGATACTTTATACTGCAGCTTTAGACGAGTCCCTTGGGGCATTACTTACTTAAGTCAATAATGAGGGTAAAGAGAACGTACTCTACTACCTAAGTTGACGTCTAATACCCGTGGAAGTAAAGTATCCTCCTATTGAGAAGCATTGTCTAGCTTTGATTTTCATCGCTAAAAAACTTAGACATTATATGTTGTCTCATAAGGTTAGTCTGATCTTGAAAGTTAATCCGTAACAATATTTGATGACCTGACCAACACTTTTCGGACATTTAGCAAGGTGGTCAATGATATTATTACAATTTGATATAAATTTTGTGCCTCTTCGTGCTATCAAAGGACAGATTCTCGCTAATTTTTTTGTAGCGCACCCACTACCAGCAAGGTCCCCTTTCAACGATGACTTACCAGACGAACAGATAAAGCAAGTGGAAGAACCCAACACTCGATGTTCGGAAATGTACTTCGATGGGGCATCATCAGCCAGAAGAAACAAAGAACAACAAATAGTGTTACCCGACAAAGTAGGAATCAGTTTAGTCTTCATAACTCCTGAGTAGGCGATGTTGAGATTCTCCTACCACTTGACAGAGCAGTGTACCAATAATGAAGTAGAATATGAAGCTCAAATCACCATTTTAGAATTAGAAATATTATTGGAAATTACAAACATTGCCATTTATAGCGACTCAAAACTCGTCATACAATAAGTGGCAATACAATATGAAATTTTGAAACCGAGATTAGAAGAATACTGTCGGCGAATTTTTAGGTTGTGTGTTTTATTTTTGAAAAGGGGTTCGCCTAACAGAAGTTGTCGGCGAATTTAAATTTTAAATTTAATTTAAATATATATATAATTTAGAAAGTAGTATTTGATTTTGAAAATAATTTTAAATTTGAAGGTTTTAAGATATGAGATTAAACCGATCTCACATCCCAAATAGTTTATATAAATGAGCACCGCACCACAACCGTGTGTCTATCCCTAAGGATAGACACACCGCTCGACGGTGGGGCTCGATTAAATAAACTAGAAGATTTGTGACATCCGTTTGGTCCGCGAACCAATTTTATAAGTCGACAAATTCCCTCGCTTAATATGAAAGCATTAAACAGGTTTATATTACTCGGGTTCTTTTAAAATTCCCTATAAGGGCAAGCCCCTATAGTTAATTACATCTTAAGTGATGGGAATCACCTAAGAAAACTCTCGATAATAATCAATACTCCGCTCTCAAGGATTTCAAAGTTTAAGTTTTCAAGGATTGAATTTTGGAATTTTAATAGGGAATGGATCAAATTTGGAACATTTTGTTTTGGGAATCAAAGGAAGAAAAGTAGGAGAAATCGCGCATTCGAAGCGAACTTCGGTAATTTCCCGACTATCCTATTGTTTGGCTTGAGTTTAGGAAAGTCCTAATATTTATTTAAATGCTTTGATCTTGCCAATTTTAATTAATTAGGGCTTATATTTGTATGATAAAATCAAACAAATAGCCTTGAAGATGTGACGGTTTATTGTCGTACCGGACGACTACCTCGAAATCCTAAGACCGGTTAGGGCTTAATTTGCAATGCAAGTGCCTAACGAAGAGTCGAGGATTTATGTTGCACTAGGAAAGCTACCTCGAAGTCCTATGGCTTTGTTATTTAATTCTTGGAAAGTTTTGTTGAAGCGGACTCGAGGTTTTCGTCGATGACGATGGCCGTGCCGCCCACCATGCTCCGAGCTCCTCGTTGTCGCGAGGTTCAATTTTAGAAGTCATAAATCGGGGGATGAGAAAAGTGTTTTGGTTTATAGAAAATCTTAATTTCCAAGTGTTTTTTACGTTTTAATTAAAACAAATCTTAAAGTCGATTATAACGACACCGGTTAAGATCCCACGGTTCCATCCTTCCGCATCATTATTTTTATCGGATTCACTTAATCCCGTCGACCTCATTTTTGATGAGGTCTTCCCTTCTTCTTTTTAGTGCTTAGGATCTAGCCTTAGGCTTTTTCCTTCGACTATCTTAGAGGACTAGAATCGGGACCCGCCTTTTAGAAATTCAAACCACTTCTAAACTCCTCGCAAACTCCACAAATTCGACTATAGACCCCTAATCACCTAGAGGGTTGAAATCAAATGTGGAAGTTTAAAGGATGAGTTCCTATAGGACTCTTTGGCCTTAGGACTGCCCTGGGTGGTCTGGTCTGATGAGGGGGCTCACTTACATTACACTTACACACTACATTTCCACACACTTCCTAAAACCACACCCATACCCAACTTAACCTCCTGACTCATGTGGGTGATTCACATGGATGGTCCTTAACCCCTAAGCCCTCGCAAGCAGGGTTAAGAACAACATAATGAATGCCTCAAATGAGTCCTTTCATGGCTCATATGGGCTTGAAATGGTTTCATGGCTCAACCAAAATGATTTCTTTCCACCTAAATTCACCCAATCTCCAATTTCCCAAATTTTCAATTTTCGACCCCCGAGACCCTACACCTACTAAACCTACCCAAAACCTCGAAATTACCCAAATTTTTGCAAAATTTCCAAATTACCCAAAATTTTCCAAAATCAATCTCAAACATCTCCACATCACTCAAATTGATCATCCATACCCAAAAATACCAAAAATTCCAAAAATACCTCTCAATACCCTCCAAATACCCAAAATACCCTTCTGCCTAAAAATCCAAAAAATTCGTAAAATTCCCGAAAAATTCCAGAAAATCCTAAATATTCCCAATTTCATTTTGTCCAACTACACCATGGGCCAATTTTGTCAATTTACCCTACTTTTGTCAAAACCCCCAAATCGACCCATTTTAACCCTAAGTGAACCCAATGTCAAACCCAAACCTACCCAATCGACCCCAATTTTGGTCCAATTCAATTCTAAACTTCAATTCAACATTCCCAATACCAATTTAGACCAAATCCAAGTCCAATTTGATCGACATTTGGATCCAATCTCACTTTTGGCCTTAAAGCCCAATTTGGACCCATGACACAAACTTAACCCAAACTCACCCAATTCAACTCCAATTAACCTCAAATCTTTTCTAAATCTTCCTTAACATTCCCACAAACAAAACCCTAACATGATTTGCCCAAAATTTGAACTCAAGTCCCACTCAAACTCAATCCAAGGTCAAAAGGCCCATTTTTCGACCTAAACCCAAACCTAACCCAAATTCAACCCAATTCAAATCCAAATCACCCCCAATTTGTTTCAAATCACTCATGACACATCCATGAGCTAAACCCAACAATTATTTGGCCCAACCTCTTTACAAAATTCCCATCTATAAATTCATTTTTAAACTTAAGGGCCCATTCCTTAAGCCATTTTAAAAGCCCACTTCCACCAAATCCAAAGCCCCAAAAATTCTTCCAAAGCCCATATGACATTTCCCCTCATCATACTTTCAATTAAAATCATCCCTAAGTCCTAAACCAATGATCAAATATTTCTAAATGAAGCTTCATCCAAATTTCCACCAAATTATCCAAAATCCTTAAAATCCTTTTTTATGAAATCGACCAAACCTTTTCCCAAGCCAAATGGAGCCATGGAGCCATGCACAAGCCATATGCAAGCCATGAGAGCCTCTTTACATGTCACCATGCCATTTTGGGCAAAAGGAGGAGGCTCTTTCCTTAATTCCTAAAGGTGATTAACCACTTCCATGATTCCACTAAACCATGCTTAAGCCTAATCGTGCTTGGATGGTGACTTGACCCTACCGATTATGCCGAGCCAAATCACTTTTCCCTCGACCAAAACCAGGCCTTGGGTGGTGCACCTAGCCCAAATGGGTGGGTTGACCCATTTAGGTCCAAATCTAGCCATGCCCCATTCCACTTTGGATCAAAGCCTTTACACATGTCCATGGCCAATCGATTGCACAAACCTCCACCCCCGACCCACCCGACCTCGAGGGTGACCCATGCTCGGCCGGCCGCCACCGAGCCGCCGGAAAACACCATGGCCGAGAGCTCACATGTGAGCCAACATTGAAATTCTCACTCGCCGAGCCGCCCCATCCCTAGTGGTCACCATGGCTCGTTCTTCTCCTCACTCGGAGCAGCTCGATCCCAAGCCCTAACTCCCCCGGGAGGCCTCCCAGCCAGCTCTATTTAAACTCCACCCCTCTCGGCCATGAAGGGAGCTAAGCACAAACCTCGCCAAAACTCGCCAAAATTGTTCCGCACCCTTCTCCACCCTTAGAGCACTCGATCCCCGATGGAATTCCCCGCTATTTCTCCTCCGAAAGCTCAATTTCGTAGTCGAAATTCCACCCAAAACCAGGACACTTCTCCACAGTGAGCCAATCCCCAAATTGATTGGCTCTACACCTTCACCGTACCAAGGGAAGGTGTTCACCAACGAAAGCCCCATCTCCGTACCACCCAGCTTGCTCCACCTCCAAGCTTTGTGATCGGGCTTGGTCGAAATCATATCCAGTACAATTCACTGCACCGAGAGACTCCATCCGGAGCTTGCTAGACCCAATCGAAGGTGCAACAACTCTCGGATCGAAGCCACACTTCTCCGAGCCAAGGTACGAGCTAACTCTTCATCCCGAGCTTCCGAAGATTCTCTATTTCAAATGCCTTAGTTTCAATGCATGTTAACCGTATAGATGCGTTCGTCTCTTCAAGACGAATCCATAGAGTATAAGAACGTAAAAATCCATCGAGAATCGAGTGAGATCTTAGGGATTTAGTGTGGACGGCTCTCGGTGAGAACACTCGGGGACGATGAACGGATGCCGTCCATTCAATACACGCGCGGACGAACGACGCTCGGATGGCGTCGGACCAGAAACGGTGCGAGAACCACGGGTCCCGGCCGCCGACTCGATGGCGGCGCCCAATCACAGCGCGACACGTACCCCTTCGGAGCTGCCGATGTTTCGCTGGCGCCGCGTGGATAAGTAGATAAATAGGGTATTTAATGTATTTATTAAATATCAGAAACTTCAAAAATTCATATCTCTGTGTAGGAAAATCATAAAAATAAAATAAAAATACCCTCTTGCTTAGTGAACAGAGGAGAATAATGTGGAAAAGAAATCATTTAATTTCATCAAGTATTTTATTTTTTATAATTTATTTACTCTCTCGCATACATTTAATTCTCCATGCATGTATACAATTCATCATGGCATGAGACCATAGGGCTTTTAAGCCTCCGAACTTGGGAACATTCCCCGAATTTTCCAAGGTCGTAGGCCATCTCTGTGAAAAGTTATTTATTTTTCAAATGCATGTTCATTGTTTTGAATATTTTAATTCCAGTAAATAAGCATGTTGTGAAATAAATTCTAGGAAAATTTGGTGATGTTCCTTATGACCAGAGAACCCTAGGAAAAATAGATTTTGGCTTAGTTCATTCAAAACAACCCTAATCGACTTAAACACCCAAAATAGGTCTCTAATTAATTAGAGTTAACCGTGTATCAAATTGACTTGAAATCAATTCTCCACTCGACCTTTAGGATCAGAGGAATTCACCATAAAAATTTGAGATCAATTGGACTTGGTTAGCCCCACTAATTGGGTTGATTAAGTCACTTAGCCATTTTAAACTTTAAAAATTCATAACTTTTAAAATGCTTTTCAAAAATTCACCAAATTGGTTTTGGAGCCTCTCTCGATATCGGGGGAACCTAAGAAAATTAAAATTTCAATTTTCTAAAAAAGTTGATTTTTAATAATATTTTAATACTTTTAATAATTAAAAAATAAAAAAATAATAAAAATCACAAAAATAATAAAATTCACCAAAATGTCACATTTTGAATTTTAATCACTTAGGAGCAAATCCCACATTTTTCCTAGGTCTATTTAGTGAGATATTGAATTTTAAAGCCCTAGGGTAATTTTAAAATTAAAAAAATGTATTTTCTAGCATTTTCACTAAAATAATTATTATAAATCATAGAAAAATCAGAAAATTGCAAAATTTGTTTCTCTGGTTTCCTTGATATCGGAGAGATTTTTGAAAAATATAAAATCCACTTTTCAACATTTATTTTATTTTTAAATTAATTAACACTCCAAAACTCAAAATAGTTATAATAAAAATAATATAATTCAAAAAAATCACCAAAATCGGTCCAAGTGCTTCTCTCGGTCATTAGGAATGTCCCCTAATTTTCTTAAGGACGTAAACTTTCCTTTGGTCATGTTATCAAATTTTCCTTGAAAATCTCTATTTTCCATCAAAAATAATTATATAAATAAATTAAATACAGAAAAATCACATTTTCTCCTCTCATGTCTTTATTGACATATGAGTGAAGTCACATAAAAATTTCAAGTTCATTTGGGTTCAATTTAGTGAGTTATGAAATTATTAAGCTTAAAGGGTAAAATGGTAATTAAACTTTCAACCCTTAATTAAAACTTTAGGTTTAATAAGAAATCAACAAGTAAAACATTTGATCTTAATCTGATTTGGATGATTGAAATTTAAATAATTAAAGGGTAGAAACTCATTAAACAATTTTAAAAAAATGATTAAACTTTAATTAAATAATAGATTAAATTTGGAAGAATAATAAAATTGGAATTATTAAAATAAGGGATATTTATTAGGAAGAGATTTATTCTTTAATTTAGAAAATCCCTAAACTAATTATATCATTAACATTCAACTCTTAATTAAAATGATAACTCAAATTTAAAATACTAAAAGACTTAATTAAATTATTAAACTCTTTTGAAATTAAAATTAAAAATAAAGTAAATTAAAGATAAATTAAATTAAAATTAAATTAAATTTAATAATTAAATTAAATTAAATTAAAACAAATTAAATTAAATTAAACTAAATTAAAATTAAATTAAATTAAATTTAATTTAATTATTAAATTTAATTTAATTTAATAATTAAATTAAATTAAATTAAACAATTAAATTAAATTAAATTAAATAATTAAATTAAATTAAATTAAATAATTAAATTAAATTAAATTAAACAATTAAATTAAATTAAATTAAATTAAATAATTAAATTAAATTAAATCAAATCAAATTAATTAAACACCAAATCAAATTAAATTCAACTATGTTAAACTGAATTAAAACTCAATTAAATTAAGTCGAATTAAATATAACATCACCTAAGACATAAAGAATTCAAAATAAATGTAAAGCAACTTGAACACTATTCCAAATTTAAACCCTTTAACTTAAATCAAATCATTCGAATACTAATTTACCTCGAAAGCTTTGATTATTATAACTCCTAAATGGAACATCAAATGAAGTGTTATCTCACTCATAGGATATTCAAATGTCCTAGTTCACCGAGCAAGTTAACAAGACTTGAAAACCCTCGACGATCGATTCATTTATATAATTAAATTCATTTGTACTTAAAACAATCCTAGAAATATTGAAAAGATGTTTAAGATTCTTCTTAAGCACTTCCTCAATATGATAGGATATCTATAAGAACAATTGGATTTAATTGTCCTTCGATGATGAAAATCGTCTTCAAACAAAAACACAAAGAACCTAGACGTCATAGGAGACGACTCAGCCATAGGATTAGGAATTTGGTAGAAAACCATAACCCTTCCCTTAGCTTTACCTAGGAACTTGTTTAAATATTCTAATCGTGTTTTAAGTGTAGCTTGGGATGACGGGAAGACCCTCCAGTGCACGCTTTTATTTTATTGCAATTTACTTTCTTGCAATTTACTTCCCCGTAATTTACTTTATTGCAAATGCACTTTACTTTTCTTGCATGATAAAACAACTGTTGCATGAAAACCCACACCTTTAGGATAGATTCCTAAAACCGAAACCAAAACTAAGTTAAAAGTCATTGCAAGATAAAATTCACCGCCACAACATTTCAAAATATAAAACAACTCAAAATTTAATCACAAACGAAACACAAAACTACAATTGCAACTAAATTAAAACGTCCCGTTGGATGATCGGGAATACCTCGGATGATGTAACCTACGTGTTGCTAACGGGATTTCCCACGGTCTAAATGAAAGTGTGGAACTCATTCAGTTGAGTTTAGCAAATTCATCCGGACTAAGTGAATCCGATAAAAATAATGATGCCGAAGGATGGAACCGCGGGATCTTAACCGTGTCGTTATAATCAACTTTAAGATTTGTTTTAATTAAAACGTAAAAAACACTTGGAAATTAAGATTTTCTCTAAACCAAAACACTTTTCTCATCCCCCGATTTATGATTTCTAAAACTAAACCTCTCGCAACAACAAGGAGCTTGGAGCATAGTGGGCAAGACGGCCATCGTCATCAACAAAACTTGAACCTACTTCAAAGAAAGCCTTCTTAGAATTAAACAACAAAGCCATAGGACTTCGAGGTAGCTTCGCTCTAGTGCAACATAAATCCTCAACTCTTCGTTAGGCATTTGCATTGCAAATTAAGCCCTAACCTGGTCTTAGATTCCGAGGTAGTCGTCCGATACGACAACAAACCCTCATATCTTCTGAGCTATTTGTTTGATTTTATCATACAAATATAAGCCCTAATTAATTAAAATTGGAAAGATCAAAACATTTAAATAAGTATTAGGACTTTCCTAAACTCAAGCCAAACGATAGGATAGTCGGGAAATTACCGAAGTTCACTTCGAATCGCTGATTTCTCCTACCTTTCTTCCTTTGGATTCACAAAACAAAATGTTCCAAAATTTGATCCATTCCCTATCGAAATTCCAAAATTCAATCTTCGAAAACCTTAAACTTTGAAATTCTTGAAAGCGAGTTATTGATTATTATCGAGAGTTTTCTTAGGTGATTCCCGTCACTTAAGATGTAATTAACTATAGGGGCTTGCCCTTATAGGGAATTTTAAAGAACCTGTGTAATATAAACCCCGTTTGATACTTTCATATTAAGCTAGGGAATTTGTCGGCTTATAAAATTGGTTCGCGACCAAACGGATGTCACAAAACTTCTAATTTATTTGATCGAGCCCCACCATCAAGCAGTGTGTCTATCCTTAGGGATAGATACACGGTTTATGGTGCGGCGCTCGTTTATATAAACTATTTGGGATGTGAGATCGGTTTAATCTCATATCTTAAAACTTTCAAATTTAAAAATTATTTTCAAAGCCAAATACTACTTTCTAAATTATATATATATTTAAATCAAATTTAAAATTTAAATTCGCCGACAACTTCTGTTAGGCGACCCCCCTTTTTTAAAAATACAATACAACCTAAAATATGCCGACAACTTCTGGCGACTCCGCTGGGGACCATTCCTCTCTCCATTATAATCAAATAATTCTGCTTTCAAAAATCGGTAGTGCATTCATGTCCTTAGTGGATCAAACTACCCTTCTTTCCGTTGGAATACTATGTTCATTTCTATCTTGAACAAGTATAGCCAACATTCTCTCGGATTTAGGAGCCACTGTTTAGACACCCCTAAACAGAGAGGTTCCGAGATCCTTTTACCTCATTTCGAGGTGGGGTGGACCCTCGATAGGTGTTAGTTTAGGAATGATCCTTCGAGTCGAGAAGTCTTCGCTTAAGACTTTCTTTCCCTTTCCAACTCGAATCGGATTCCTTACCTTCTCTACACCTTTCGAACGTTCCGTTCTAAATAAACAAACCCTCTGATAAGTGATTCCTTTAACAAATGATTCTTTTTTTATAAATACATGAACAAAGAATGAGTTCGGACTTTTTCAATTCCTTTCTTTTCGTCCTAAAGAAAAGGAGCATAACTCGGGACCGACAACCGTAAGCTACCTCGCGTAAATGGAAGCCCCGAAACCGATTTTCTCCTTCACCAACGGACCGGACTTCGCCGTCTATAAGGATGAGCCGCCCGACAATGGGATCATCCGATTCGG
>JAKZJZ010003241.1:0-10000 GCA_022702705.1 Papilionanthe hookeriana x Papilionanthe teres | reverse complement strand
ATGAGATTACCATTATTTCGGCGAGCATCACGGAACAATCCTTTAGCAAGACCCTTTATCGATAAAACTAATTTCATTCTGAAGAAGATTAAAGGATTGGAGAAAGAATTGCAAAATGTGATGAATTACATCGACAATATCTCTGATATGTTTGATCACATTGACTGGAGAATGAAGGAGCACTTTGATCATACTGGACATATGGAGGCCAGTTTTATTCATCTACTAACACAGAAAGGATGGATTAATGAAGAATTTACTGCAGAATTCCCTTTCAGGCCTTTCTACAATTTATTTGTGCACCTGCGTCGCATAGGGAATATCAGAGAAGATGTTAGTTCAGACACTGAAGAGTAAGAAAGATTTCTATGTTTATGTCATATATTTGTGTATATATGTGTTGATTTGGAGTTAGGTTTTATTATGAGTCGAACTTTGATTTGATCATCTCAGAATTGATGAGATTTTATGTAATTGTTATGTCTCAGCATTTAGAGTGTTGTGGTGTGGATTGCGATGCTGAGTATTATGAATTTGAACATTTAAGTTAAGTATCTGTTAAGTTGTTAGTGTGAATTTTGTAAGTTTCATGGATTTCATATATAAAGTTATATTGTTTGTGTTGTGTGACTTTTTGTGAGTATAGGTATCTAATCTTCATACTATTATTAAATTAAGTGATCGAAAAATTAATTAAGGGCAAATCGAGGTTGAAAATGATTGACGAATTTAAAAAAATTAAAAATTTTAGGAAGGTGCCGACGGCGAGAATTATCTCGCCGACAGCGAGAAAACCCGCTGACAGAGAGACTGAGCTCGCCGACGGTGGATTTTTCCCGAAACTTTTGCCTTATGAAAGTAATTAGCTCACCGACGGTGAGAAAAATCTCGCCGATAGCGAGCTCGCGAAAAGACCTATATTTGACCGGTCAACCGACACTATTCATCATCCCTTTCCTCAAATTTTTGAAAAAACCGACCTAGGGCTTGAGAGATCTTGGATTTGAGGCGATTTCAACACGTTTTGACACCAGATTTCATCTTCCCTTGGTAAGAGCTTCACTCCTATGCAAAAATTTTTTATTTTCATCATGGATTTCTTCTACATTTGAAAATTTTGAAAAATTTCGAAATGTGGAGAAAGTACTTGGAAGAATTTCATGGAAATTGATTTAAATGAATTTTAGTTGTTGTAGGAAGCCTTCTTAGTAATATTTTAAAGTTTAGTTAAGATTTTTGCAAAACTTCACAGATCGAGAAATGGCTCCACGACAAAAGCGACGGATAGATTATGACGAAACCCGATTCATTAATGCAAGAGCACCAACTCGATATTTTCAAAACATACAAGCAAGAAAATGCATTCAAGATCGAGTTTTTAAGAATCCAAGAGAAGTTGAGCGAATCATTAAGGAGCGAGGATGGGAAAATTTCTGTTTCGTGACCAACAGAGCAGCTGTAGAAGTAGTAAAGGAATTTTATGCAAATTTAATACAGGCTGAAGATGCACCGGTTAAGGTTAGAGGATTTTTTGTAGAATTCAACGCTGCTAGAATAAACGCTTATTATGAAGTACGAGAAACCTACACCAGCGAGTATGAAACTTTTGGAACTATGGAAGGACCACTGGAAGAGGTGATCGACTTTCTCACTGATGGGAAAGGAGTCTGGAAGATAAAGCAGCAGGAACATGTAAACTTCCCTCTTTCTATGCTAAATGCAATATCTAAAGCCTGGCATTATTGTATTTGTTCTACTTTGTTACCTACCTACCACCATAGTGAGGTAACAAGAGATAGAGCAGTTTTGAATTTCTGTATTCAGAACCAGAAGAGTATTAATGTGGGAAATGTTATTTGTAAAAACATATTAGCCACTGCTAGAAATGAAAGTGGAGGAGGACTAGGACATCCTGGTCTTATCTATGCACTCGCCAATTATCCGGGGTAGAGGCAAGAGATGATGAGGAATGGATTGAACCTATGAAACCCCTTACTCGAGCTAATATAAAGAAATATGAATCCCACGAAGGATGGAGATGCTGGGACGAGGATTATGCACCTTCTTCAAGTAGAGATATACCCTCTACTAGTTATGAACCCCCTCAGTACACCACTCCTACCCTTCAAGATCTGATGAATGAATTAACTCTGAGTAGAAAGAGTTTTGAGCTATTTGGAGAAAATATGGAAAGAAGATTTGAGCATATAGACCAAAGGATCGGAGGCTTGGAAAGAAGACACGATTATGATAGTGAATATCTCCATCGACATTCAGAGTACGAAATTGCATATTATGAAGCTGAACGTCGATATAGGAGTGGTGATTTAGATGTTGTCTTTCCTGCGTGCCCCCGTTATTCACAGTACCAACCTGCTCAGCCTTCTCAGCCTGAAGATCAGGGAGATGACATAGTTTGAGATTTTAATGTAGAAGATTAGAGCCCTTGTTTAGTTTATTCAGTTTGTTTAGATTGTTGTTATTTTGAAAAACTTTATTATTTTGGATGTAATTATTCTGTACTTTCTAGAGACTATGGATGTTGGTATGTTTGCTTATGCAATTATATTAGACTTCTTATGTGTGTTAAATTAGTTTGCAATTTTCTTATAGGATGTTAGTTTAAGTTTTTATAAGTTATGAATGTTAACATTGTTTAGATTGTTTTAATATGTTTTAAAATAGATTAGTTAATTGTATGTGTAGTAATAGATTAAGTTTTCAATTGTTATGTTTGATACTTATTTTAAAATTTCATCCCTGCACTTTCTTTTAAATATTATATGTGGAAGAATACTAACAGTACAGGTTTTGTAAGTAATGAAAAAGCCTGCAAAAATTTCAAAGAAAAGAAATACCTAAAGCTCAAAGGTATGATGAATTTTATTATATACTTTCCCTTTTTCACTATTTAGTATAGATAGAAAAATTTAAGTTTGGGGGAAGGTAAAAATACAAATTTAATTATTAAATTATTCTCAATTTCTATTTTTAAAAAAATTATTATTATTAAATAATTTTCTATAGTAGTTTTTTCAATTCAATAAACATGAATTAATTTATTTAATTATTATATAAAGTTAAAGAAAATGTTTCTAGTAATTCAATTAATTAATAGAATAAGATATTTGGTTAAAAGGAATAAGAATATAGTAAACTATTTAAAGTAAGGTAAACTATATTCTAAAAATTGAAAATTCTTAAGTATTTAAGTGAAAAAGAAAGAATAGAAACTCAATGAAGTAAAGGCTATGAAGTATATATAAGCAAGGAAATATTTTAAGTTTCAAATTTAGGAAGAGAAATTGAAGTTCAAAATTATTAACAGGCTATCCAGATATTGTAATCCTCACTTGAAAAAGAAAAAGAAAAAAAAAGAAAAGGAAAGAAAAGAAAAGAAAAGAAAAACATAAAGTGAGGAGAAGCTTGAGGAGATGCCTTATCAAAAATTGGCTTCAATGGATTCAACCTAAAGGGTAAAACTTAACTATATTTCTAAACTTATATATATAGATTAGTATTTTACTAAATAATTTTTTCTTGAACTTCCTATCATCTAAAAATCTTAAGTGATTTACTCTTTTAAATATAGTCATTCCTGAAATAAATAGAGAGCTAGAAATCTTAGACCTGATAAGTAGATAATCTTATATCTATAAAGTTAATTTAATTACTTAGAAATATTTATATTTTACTTTATTATAATGTTATTTAAATTTAATTCATATTATATGAATTGAAAAATTCTGTTATAGAAATCATTATTTTTATTTAGTATTAAAATTACTTGAGGATAAGTAATAATTAAGTTTGGGGGATTTTGATCACAGAAAAATTCATTAAGAAATTCTTATCTATTTTTGATGAAATTGCACTTTAAAGAAAGGTATTTTATTTATTTTACTGCAGGAATGAAGATTTATAAGTGATGGAAGCAAAAAGCATGAAATGGAGCGAATTTGGATAAAAAAGGAAGAAATTCATGCAAAATGAACTAAGTCGCCGATGGCGAGATCGAGGCCGCCGACGGCGAGATCATGAAGAAAATTTCTGAAGGAATTATAACTACCTCGCCGATAGCGAGCCCGAGCCCGCCGACAGAGAGATTGCGCGGTTTGAAGACCTTCTAGAAGCCCCGCTGACGGCGAGGTCGTTTCCCGCCGACAGCGAGACAGTTCAAAATGCAAATACTTTGAACCTGGACACTTTTTGAAGAGGTGTTTAAGCACCCCTTGGACCTTTGCCTACCTCTATAAATAGAGGCCGAATTCTAGTGTCTAAGTGTGTCTATTTTAAAGAGTCTGAGTTTACTTTGGTATTAAGTGAGTCTGTTGTTAGTCATTAGTGAGTTTCTTTTGTTTATTTGAGTGCTATTTAGAAGTTTGCTGTACTAGAAGGAAAAGTCAAAAGAACTTCAAGGAGTCTGCTTGGGGAAGAAATTAAGATAAGTATCTTTGTTTATTATTGTTAACTTTAAATGAAATCCATGCTTTGTTTTATTTCCATGCATTCTGAGTAGTTTTCTTAGTCTTTCTCCTTGTTTATGAAAATTATGCGAATTGATGAAATTAAATAGAAGTACCTAATATATTAAAATAAATTGTGATAATTTTTACTTAAAACTTAATTTACTTTCAATCTGGCCAATTGAGTTGTTAAAATATGTTGAATTATCAACTATAGTAAAAATTACATCCAATATTCAGGGAAGTCAAAAGCCTTGGAAGGAGGGTGCAAATAAATAGGGAAATATTATATATTGGACGTAGAATTGGACATTTTAGTGTGACAGACTAAAATATTCAATTTGGTCTTATTGTTTGAGAGCTGAAGTGTAGATGTTAGCCCTCAGGTGAGGGGAATGTGGGAGCTCTGAAGTGGCAGCCAGTATCCTCCCAGCCTAGCCGCAGATTCAGTAATCAAACATAGGATTAGTCAATGTTCTTTGCACTGGACCAAAGGGTAAAGAATAGGAATGCTCCTATTTGTCACAATACAATTTAAGAATTCTATTTAACTTCATCATTCACTTAATTTTCTAAAAATAAGGAGAAGGATACTTTTTATGAATTATTTAAATCAACTTATTTCAAGCATTAGTTTACTTTAGTTTGCTGTAGTTACTTTAAATTTTTGTTTACTATTAAGTAATTCCTTTAAATTTAGCTGATAACAAATCTGTTAAAAACTTCCCTGTGGGATCGATAACTAGGACTCCACTAGAGCCCTGTATTACTTGATACGATACGTTTACTTGCGTAGAATCCACATTATACATTTCATCATTAAATCATATATATATTCTTAAAGCAGGATCAAGTTTTTGGTGTCGTTGCTATAAACATAAATTACAAACATATTAAAAGTGGGTCAGCTAACTTGGGCTAAGGTTAGATTTGATGTAAAAGTAATGTTGCAAAAGGATTATGGGAGTGTTACAAAGAGTTTTCAACTTTGGTTGGGCTTTGGTTTTGGGATTTGGGCCCATTTGGGTTCATGGTGTGTTTAGGCCAATTTAGGGGATTTTGGTTTTGGGTTAGGTTTGGGTGGAGTTTAGGTTCAAATTTGAAGCAAATCTTGTTTGTGTTTTGTTTTTGGGGATGTTAGGAAGGTTTTAGAAAAGATTTGGGGCCAATTAGGGTTGAATTGGGTTAGTTTGGGCTAGGTTTAGGTCATGGGCGAAAATTGGGCCTTAAGCTTCAAATTGAAATTGGATCCAAATGTTAATCAAATTGGACTTGGATCTGGTCTAAATTGATATTGAGGATATTGAATTGAAGTTTAGAATTGGATTGGAGCAACATTGAGGTCATTTGGGTTGGTTTAGTGGGACATTGGGCTCACTTGGGTTAAGAATGGGCTAAATTGGGGGTTTTGGTAAAAGTGGGGTAAATTGACAAAATTGGCCCATGGTGTAGTTGGACAAAATGAAATTAGGAATATTTAGGATTTTTTGGATTTTTCTAGGAATTTTCTGAATTTTTGGATTTTTTGGCTAAGAGGTGCATTTTGGGTATTTGGAGGGTATTGGGGGGTATTTTTGGAATTTTTGGTATTTTTGGCTATGGATGATCAATTTGATTGGTGAGGAAATGTTCAAGATTAATTTTGGGGAATTTTGGATGATTTGGAAATTTTGGAGGATTTGGGCAATTTTAAGGTCTTTTAGTAGGTTTGATGGGTGTAGGGTCCCCGTGGTCAAAAATTGAAATTTTGAAAAAAAGAAGATTAATCAAATATGAGTGAAATGGAAGCACTTTTGTTGAGCCATGAAGCCATGTTAAGACTATATGAGCCATGAGAGGACTCATTTGAGGCATTCACTATGTTGTTCCTAACCCTCTTAGCTAGGGGCTTAGGGGTTAAGGTCCATCCATATGAATTACCTACATGAGTCAAGGAGTCAAGTTGGGTATGGGTGTGGTTTTAGGATCTGGATTGTGTGTGTGAGTGTGTGGAGTGTGAGTGTAGTGAGTGTGTAAGTTAACCCTCACCGGACCGAGCCGCCTGGGGTGGTCCTAGGCCAAAGAGTCCTATAGGGAACTCATCCTTTAAACATTCACATTTGATTTCAACCCTCTAGGTGATTAGGGGTCTACAATCAAGCTTGTGGGGTTTGCGGGGAGGCAAGAAGTGGTTCAAATTTCTAATGGATGGGTCCCGATTCTAGTCCTCTAAGATAGTCGAAAGGAAAAGCCTAAGGCTAGATCCTAAATACTAAAGAGAGAGAGAAGACCTCATCGAAAATGAGGTCGACAAATGGACCCCCAATAGGTGTGGTGTGCTAACCAAGCGCACCGCGCGTATTGGTGTTGACCGAAGGGATTAACAAAACCAACACAGATGTCCAAGTGACAAACTTAGGACGAAGTAGAAGAATTTCCGGTGGGGAGTATCAAGTAAATCTCCAAGACTGAAGATTCCAGAACTCTTGCTGGGGAAAAGGAGGTGAATTTCAGATCACAAGGTTTCAAGAGATTGGATCTTAGATTCGTTTCATTTTTTTATCTCAATTTTTAATTATGAGTTTGAATTTCGATTCAAGTTTCAATTTTAATTTTACACGGAGAAAAGAGTAGGACTGAGGCCCACCCGAATGCATTTGTATACTGAGAAGGAAGCAGGACTGAACCTATTCCAAATGCTGAGGAAGAATAGGACAAAGCCTATCCGGAATGCGAGTGCTTTAATTTCAATTTCTTGTCGGGAGGATCAAATTTTGAGATTGCTGAGAAAGGAGTAGGACTGTGCCTATCCCGAGTACTGAGAATTGCTGAGATGGGAGTAGGGCGAAGGCCTATCCCGAATGCTGAGATTACTGAGATGGGAGTAGGGCGGAGGCCTATCCCGATTGCGGAGGCCTATCCCGATTGGTGAGATGGGAGTAGGGAGGAGGCCTATCCCGAATGCTGAGATTTGCTGAGATGGGAGTAGGGCAGAAGCCTATCCCGATTGTTGAGATGGGAGTAGGGCGGAGGTCTATCCCGATTGCTGAGATGGGAGTAGGGCGGAGGTCTATCCCGATTGCTGAGATAGGAGTAGGGCAGAGGCCTATCCCGATTGCTGAGATGAGAATAGGGTGGAACCCTATCCCGATTGCTGAGATGGGAGTAGGGCGGAGGCCTATCCCGAATGCTGAGAGCTGAGATTTAGTTTATGCAGTGGTTGTGAAAAATTTTGTTGATATTTGATTTATGCTGTGACTATGCAGAATTTTACTGAGATTTGGATTATGCTGGAGATCGAAATGAGATATGAAAGTGTTCCATATCCCATGGGAATCAATCAAAGTCTGATTACTTGGCGAAGGGTACAAACCCATGCCATCCGAATCAAATTAAAAATTCTTCGTAATTTTGAAATCATCCCGAGAGAGGGTTTTAGAGGAAGTCCGGAATAGATCTTGATTTGAAGAAGGGTTGAAGGATTTGAAAACATGGACGTAAACTGGAATTCAATTTGAGCTTTAGGTTTGTTTTGTTTGTTCTTTAACTATCCCATTTTTTTTGTTTATTTGGTGTTCATGTGGATTTGAAATTCTTTTTTTTTAATGTTTGGATTTTTATGGAAGAAAGTTCCTATTCATTTTCTTTTTCTTTTCTGTTATTTGTTCGAAGTTCATTTAACTATAATGGCGTTTCCCAGTCAATTTGCACAAAAAGAGGTGAAGGCAAAATGTGACATTGTCACTTTCATTCCAATCTTGTTGAAGATACATCATACAACTCGATCTGAAATATCTCTCATACAATCCATGACTCAAAACGGACTATGTATGATTCTTGTTGATCCATCCAAAAAGTTTCTGTCAAATCCATGTCTGAATAATGAGATACACAGTCAATAACATCACCTTCCAAGCCATCCTTGGCAGGAATGCCGCATGGATGTGCATTGAAGGTGTGTTATTTCCCATGTAACTCACAGCTCGTAGGGCCGGAGATTCTCCAATTCTGGATCTTGCTGGAAGTGGTATGGTGCCTTTCTATCGTCCATCCTTCTAAAAGTGACGGAGATCCGTTCCACTGGTACTCCCGGTATGCAATGCTTTGTGACGTCTGCTCCATTTCCTTGTAATATCATGACGGAACCTACCGGAAGTGGTATCTCCACCGGCCCTCGGAACTTACTCGGACCTACTATCCGGAGGTCAGATCCGAACATGATATTGCATTGGTTGACGAACGAAACTATGCAGAAAGGTCTGACGAAGTCATGGTGGTCTATGTGTGGAGGTATGCAGTCGCCCTTCTGATAAATGTTGATGATGCAACTGTTAGGTATGCAGTCTGCTGGCAGTACCCTCCACGTTATCATTCTATTCACCATGCTTTTAATTATTCTTGGCATTGGATTCACCTCACCGTGACGGAGTATCCCTGGTGGGTTTCCTTTTCTGTCCTCTGCAAAGTTATAGCAACATCCACATTGTATTGTGACTCTTCCTTTCCCTGGCATCCATTTCCGGGGTTCCGAATAAGTCTTTTCTCTCAGACGGCCTGCTCGACCCATCTTCTGAATTCTACGATGCAATCCACAATCTGTTGTTGCTCGTACTCTGAGAATACACCTGTGTGTAACTCGAGGCCTTCCAAAATGTTGATTCTTCTGCCTCTAATCCTTTCAAAGTATTCGAAGGTCTTCTTCTCAACATTTTGCATTCTTTCTAGTTCATATTCTGGGATGATCTGCAAGTGACGAGGCCTAGTAACATATTGCGGGATGTATGGCTCAATCCCGTCATGTTCTCCTGCATACCTTGGCTCCTCAGGGATTGTCTCTGTCGGGACATCCTCCGGGGTTGCTTCCGCAACAAGGTTCTTCAGATATGGTATCTCTGCCTGGCGTCGAGGCACTGATTCTATCTCTGTCCTTCTTGGCGTTTCTCCGATCTGTTCTGATTCTCTCGGCGTTGACTTTCTCCTTTCTGGTTCTGCGCCAAACCGGTATCTTTGAAATGTGTGTGTCTGCGAAGGTGGCTGTTTCCTCGTGCTGATCTGCTGCAAGTTTAGTCAACATCTTGTGGATACGGCGATTCTTATTCCTTCTTTGAGTAGCTGTGAGCGTAGCTTTCCTCACTTCTTGAATTTCTGCAGGCGCGGCGCTGACGAGCCTGCCCTCTGCTGTGGCAACTACTGACTTGATTTTCTTGCTTTCTTCAATGTTTGTCTTTCTTTTCTTATTGCTGGATTGGTGGCTTGGGCCACCCATCTTCATTATTGTCTGGCTATGAAGTTCCTCTCGGTCCATCGGGACCCGGTCATTTTCTTCATACCGTAGGCTGGTCGGTGTGAAGTCAGAATCAATTTCTATCACTGCTCCATCCTTCACCCTCTTTTCATCGAGTGCGAGACTCACGCCATTTTTAAAGTTTAGGACCAACCGCCCGTTTGACATTTCCCTGCGAAGATAACAAGGAAAGGATCATGGGCTGTACTAAGAACAAGAACATTAAGAAAGTATTTACCACTGATAATTCTTATTCACTTTTTCCAATTTT
>JAKZJZ010003240.1:0-10000 GCA_022702705.1 Papilionanthe hookeriana x Papilionanthe teres | reverse complement strand
CGGGCCGTGAATGCTTTTAAGTAAAATGCCGACTGCATGCTGTTCTTGCAGTTGTGGTTCACACTTCATGCTTAGGTTCCTCCATCGAAGTATGTAATCCACCAAAGTTTCATTCGGCTTCTGCTTCTCTACCACTAAATCACCTATAGTGATGTGGTGCTGAGCTCCGGCAAATCGCTTGATGAAGAGGTTCTCTAACTCTGAGAATGTCTTTACCGAACCGTTTGGTAATTTTGCATACCAGTCGAAGGCGATTCCCGACGCATCGCCGACGAACCGTCGGAAGAGTAATGCATCGCTCCCGCCGGCATTGCAACAACCGGCACGAAAGTGTGCTACATGCCTGTCGAGGGTTCCCGGTTCCATCGAAGGTCTTAAACGAGAGGTGGTACGAAGCCTTTCGGGTATTGGACGGCGTCGAATTCTTCGGGGTAAGGTCTACCCGTCCGAATGGATGTCCCGCTCTTTGATTGTGCTAAGGCTTCTCGCACTCTGCTGTTCTACCAAGTTCTTGATATCCTTTTCAGGAATCATACTTTGTGTTGTATCCTTTTTCAGCTGATCATCCCCATTGACGGACGTAATCTCCTTTCCTCCGTCTACAATGTGAATGACCTCTGGGGGTGTTTCTCTATGTGGTTGTACTTGACTCTGGAGAGTGGCTAGAGCTACGGCCATCTCTTCCATCCTTTTCGCCATTTGAGCGATCGTATCATCTTTCTCTTGAAGCTGCCTTCTCATCAGTTCTGGCTCCTCTCTCTCGCGCCGCGGGAGCACCTTGCGAAGCTGATGAAGCTCGTGTCTCAACCATGTTGATTTCTGCGTATTCGTCGTCCATAAATTCTGATGAATCAATCTCGTCTCCGAACTTTTCCTCTCTTTCTTTTGCCAACCGTCGGATATCGATTCTCAACTTTTCCATGGCATCTTCTAGCGGGGCTTTCTGTGTGTCTTCGTTGTTGTCGTGCGATAGCTGCCGGGTCCCTTTCTCACGAGTCCCCTTCATCGCGGTAGCACTTTCTTCGCATTCAAGTCTCTCGGCAAGACTTTCTTTCTCGAGGCTGCTCGTTTCAATCTCAACTCGCCCAGGTAGTGGGACGCCATACCATCCTTCGGCGGCGGAAGGTCCAGGACCGGATGGTCGCGTCGGCCAAATGCTTGGAAGGTGGTATCCTCCCTAATCTGCAATCCCGAGACGACAACGGGCGGACTAGCCTTCATCCTTTTACTTGGCTTTTCTCGCCATGATGGCGGGTTCTACTCGGGGCCCAAGACGGGATTTGACGGCACCCGCCCTATCCTCCGTAGAATTTCGATACGGGCGGTTTTCCTTCTTCGCTAACTTTTCTACCAAAGTTTGCAGTCGAGCAAACGGCGTAGTTCTAGTTCTTTTCTTACGGCTATCGTTGTAATATGCGGGTCGTGGTAATTTGGCAAGCAATCTTGCGAATGTTTTCTTCATCTTCGCGGCGGAGAGGGGATGAAATCTGCTTCCTCCCAACAGTGGTATGTATTCGAGCGTGCGGCGAGTATTCAGCGATTCCGGAATTTCTTCTAGGAAAGCAATTTCGGCAGCCACGGCTTCTTTAGCGATCCTTCTATTTCGTTTCTTCTCCGGGTCTTTGTCGGTGACGGAATCCTCGAACCGGACCCGATCTCGAAAACGAAGGTCTTACGAGAAGATCCGTACCCTTCACGGTAACGGGTCCATCATAATCTCGGATTTCTTTCCCCTTTGATATGGCAAAAGTCGGGGTAGGTGCGGAAACAACTAGACCGGTGGGGGTAGAAAGAACAGGTTCTCCCGTGGGCGGCGGTGTTCCTCTTAGTCGGGATCCTTTGCAGAGGAGGGAATTCTTGGGTTGATCTAAGGTTGAATTCGAGCGGCGGCTCTTCGGCTTCGGATACCTTGTTCATCGGTGCGAAAAGGGAGACGTTGGTGATCTTGACGTTCGTGTTTTCAAATCCTTGTCCAAATCGGATGATTCCATTGTCGGGCAACTCATTCTTATAGACGACGAGGTCCAATCCATTGGTGAAGGAGAAAATCGGTTTCGGGGCTTCCATTTCACGAGGTAGATTCCGGTAGTCGAGTCCTGAGTTATGCTTCTTTTCTTTAGGACGAAAAGAAAGGAATTGAAAAGAGTCCGAACTCATTCATGTTCATGTATTTATAAAAAGGAATCACTTATTAAAAGAGTCATTAAGGTTTTATTTAGAACGGAGTGTTCAAAGGTGTAGAGAAGGTAAGGAATCCGAATCGGAGTTGGAAAGGAAAAGAGAGTCTTAAGCAAGACTTCTCGACTCGAAGGATCACTCCTAAACTAACACCTATCGGGGTCCACCCCACCTCAGAAATGAGGTAAAAGGATCTCGAAACCTCTCTGTTTATGGGTGTCTAAACAGTGGCTCCTAAATCCGAGAGAATGTTGGTTATACTTGTTCAAGGTAGAAATGAACACAGTATTCCAACGGAAAGAAGGGTAGTTTGATCCATTAGGGACATGGATACACTACCGATTTTTGAAAGCAGAACTATTTGATTAAAATGGAGAGAGGAACTTGTCCCCAGTGAGTCGCCGAAGTTGTCGACATATTTTTAGGTTGATGTGTTTTATTTTGAAAAGAGAGTCGCCTACAAAAAATTGTCGGCGAATTTTAATTTAATAAATAGTTTGAAAAGTAGTATTTGATTTTGAAAATAATTTTAAATTTGAAAATTTTAAGATATGAAATCAAACCGATCTCACATCCCGAATAGTTTATATAAACGAGCGCCGCACCACAAACCGTGTATCTATCCCGAAGAATAGACACACTTTGCTTGGTAATGGGGCTCGATTAAATAAACTAGAAAGGTTTGTGACATCCGTTTGGTCCGCGAACCAATTTTATAAGCCGACAAATTCCCTCGCTTAATATGAAACTATTAAACAGGGTTTATATTACCCAGGTTCTTAAAGTTCCCTATAAGGGCAAGCCCCTATAGTTAATTACATCTTAAGTGACGGGAATCACCTAAGAAAACTCTCGATAATAATCAATAATTCTCGCTCTCAAGAATTTCAAAGTTTAAGTTTTCGAGGGGTTGAATTTTGGAATTTCAATAGGGAATGGATCAAATTTGGAACATTTTTATTTTGGGAATTCAAAGGAAGAAAGGTAGGAGAAATTACGGATTCGAAGCGGACTTCGGTAATCTCCCGACTATCCTATTGTTTGGCTTGAATTTAGGAAAGTCCTAATGTTTATTTACTTGTTTTAATCTTGCCAATTTTAATTAATTAGGACTTATATTTATATGATAGAATCATACAAATTGCTAGAAGATATGAGGGTTTATGTCGTACGGACGACTACCTCGGAATCCTAAGACCGGTTAGGGCTTAATTTGCAATGCAAATGCACTAACGAAAAGTTGAGGATTTATGTTGCACTAGAGCAAACTACCTCGAAGTCCTATGGCTTTGTTATTTAATTCTAAGAAAGTTTTGCTTGAAGTAGGTTCAAGTTTTCGTTGACGACGATGGCCGTGCTTGCCCACCATGCTCCGAGCTCCTTGTTGTTGCGGGGGTTTTAGTTTTAGAAATCATAAATCAAGAGATGAGAGAAGTGTTCGGTTTAGAGAAGTCTTAATTTCCAAGTGTTCTTTATGTTTTAATTAAAACGGATCTTAAAGTTGATTAAACGAGACCGATTAAGATCCCAGCGGTTCCGTCATCCCGACACCGTTATTTTCATCGAATTCACTTAGTCCAGATGAATTTGCTAAACTCAACTAAATGAGTTCCGCACTTTCATTTAGACCGTGGGAAATCCCGTTAGCAACACGTGGGTTACATCATCCGAGGTATTCCCGATCATTCAACGAGACGTTTTAATTTAGTTGTAGTTGTAGTTTTGTGTTCGTTTGTGATTAAATTTTGAGTTGTCTTATATTTTGAAATGTTGTGGAGGTGGATTTTATCTTGTAGTGTCTTTTAATTTAGTTATGGGTTTCGGTTTTGGTTTTCGTCCTAAAGGTGTGGGTTTTCATGCAACTCGTTGTTTATCATGCAAGAAAAATAAGTACGATGCAATTAAATAAATTACAATAAAATAAATTGCAATAAAATAAAAGCGTACCTGGAGGATCTTCCCGTCATTCCAAGCTGCACTTAAAATACGATTAGAATATTTAAGCAAGTTCCTAGGTAAAGCTAAGGGAAAGGTTTATGGTTTTCTACCAAGTTCTAATCCTATAGCTAGTCATTTCCTATGACGTCTAGGTTCTTTGTGTTTTTGGTTTGAAGACGATTTTCTTCATCAAAGAATAATTAAGTTCAATTGTTCTTGTAAATATCCTATCATATTGAGGAAGTGCTTAAGAAAAATCTTAAACATCTTTTCAATATTTCTAGGATTGTTTCAAGTCCAAATGAATTTAATTGTGTAAATGAATCGATCGTCCGAGGTTTTCAAGTTTTGTTAACTTGCTCAATGAACTAGGACATTTGAATGTCCTATAAGTGAAGTAACATTTCATTTTAATGTTCTATTTAGGAGTTATGATAACTAAGGCTCCTAAGGGCAAAATGATATTTAATGATTTGTGATTCAAATTTAAGTTCAAATTAATGATTTAAGTTCGGAATAGTGTTCAAGTTATTTTAGATTTATTTCTTCATGTCTTAAGTGAGGTTATTTAATTTAACTTAATTTAATTTAATTTAATTTATTTTAATTTAATTTATTTAATTTAATTTGATTTGATTTAATTTAATTCAATTTAATTTATTTGATTTAATTTCTTAATTTAATTTAATTTAATTTAATTTAATTTTAATTTAATTTAATTTATTTAATTTAATTTAATTTAATTTAATTTAATTTTATTTAATTTAATTTAATTTAATTTTATTTATTTAATTTAATGTATTTAATTCATTTAATTTAATTTAATTTGTTTATTTAATTTAATTTAATTTTAATTTAATTTAATTCAACTTTTAATCTTAATTTAATTTAATTTAATTTAAAATTTTTGAAAGAGTTTAATGATTTAATTTTTATTTAATGATTAAGTCTTTTAATATTTTAAATTTGAGTTATCATTTTAATTAAGAGTTGAGTATTGATGAGATGATTAATTTAGGGATTTTTAAATTAAAGAATAAATCTCTCCCTAATAATATCCCTATTTTAATAATTCCAATTTTATTATTCTTCCAAATTCGATTAATTATTTAATTAAAGTTTAATCATTTTAAATTGCTTAATGGGTTTCTATCCTTTAATTATTTAATTTCAATCATCCAAATCAGATTAAGATCAAAATATTTTACTTGTTAATTTTTATTAAACCTAAAGTTTTAATTAAGAGTTAAAATTTAATTACCATTTTGCCCTTTAAGCCTAATAATTCCATAACTCACTAAATTGAACTCAAATGAACTTGAAATTTTTATGTGACTTCACTCATATGTCAACAAAGACATGAGAGGAGAAAATATGATTTTTCTGCATTTAATTTATTTATATAATTATTTTTAGTAGAAAATAGAGATTTTCAAGGAAAATTCAATAATATGACCAAGGGAAAGTTTCTGTCCTTAAGAAAATTAGGGGACATTCCTAATAACCAGAGGACCACTTGGACCAAATTTGGTAATTTTTTGAATTATATTTTATTTATTAGAATTATTTTAAGTTCTGGAGTATTAATTAATTTAAAAATAAAATAAATGTTGAAAAATAAATTTTATAATTTTTAAAATTCTCTCTGATATCAAGAATTCCAGAGAACCAAACTTTGCAATTTTCTGATTTTTCTTTGATTTATTATAATTATTTTGGTGAAAATGCTAGAAAATACATTTTTTTAATTTTAAAATTACCCTAGAGCTTTAAAAATTAATATCTCACTAAATAGACCTAGGAAAAATATGGGACTTGTTCCTAAGTGATTAAAATTCAAAATATGACATTTTGGTGAATTTTATTATTTTTGTGATTTTTATTATTTTTTAATTATTAAAAATATTAAAATAATATTAAAAATCAACTTTTTTAGAAAATTGAAATTTTAATTTTCTTAAACTCCCCTGATATCAGAGAGACTCCAAAACCAATTTGGTGAATTTTTGAAAGATATTTTGAAAGTTATGAATTTTTAAAGTTTAAAATGACTAAGTGAGCTTAATCAACCCAATTAGTGGGGCTAACCAAGTCCAATTGACCTCAAATTTTTATGATGGGTTCCTCTGATCCTAAAGGTCAGTGGAGAATTGATTTCAAGTCAATTTGATCTATGGTTAACTCTAATTAATTAGAGATGCTATTTTGGGTGTTTAAGCCGATTAGGGTTAATCTCGGTGAATTAACTCAAATCCTATTTTTCCTAGGGTTCTGCTGGTCATAAGGAACATCACCAAATTTTCCTAGAATTTATTTCACAACATGCTAATTTTTGGAATTAAAATACTTAAAATAGCAACATGCATTTGAAAAATCAATAACTTTTCACAGAGATGGCCTCGACCTTGGAAAATTCGGGGAATGTCCCTAAGTTCAGAGGCTTCAAAGCTCCTATAGTCTCATGCCATGGTGAATTGTATACATGCATGGAGAATTAAAACAATGCAGGGAGTAAATAATTAATTAAAAATAAAATACTTGGACAAAATTAATTAATTTCTTTTCCACATTATTCTCCTCCGTTCATCTGAGCAAGGGGGTATTTTTATTTTATTTTTGTGATTTTTCTACACAAAGATATGGATTTTTAAAGTTCGGGAATTAAATAAATAGAAAATATTCCTATTTATCTACTTAAGTGACGCGGCGCCGGCGCATCCTCGGCATCTCCGAACTCACACGCGTCGCGCTCCCATTCGACGCCGCCATCCGAGTCGAGCGGCCGGGCCCCGCGGTTCTCGTACCGTCTCTCGGTCCGACGCCATCCGAGCCGTCCGTCCGCGCGTGTATTAAATGGACGGCATCCGTTCATCGTCCATGACCGGTGTGATCCCGTGACCGTCCACACTCTAACCACTAAGAACTCACTCGATTCTCAATGGATTTTCGTGTTCTTATGCTCTATGGATTCGTCTTGAAGAGACGAACACATCCATACGGTAAACATGCATTGAAATTAAGGCATTTGAAATGGAGAATCTCCGGAAGCTCGGGATGAAGAATTAGCTCATACCTTTGCTCGGAGAAGTGAAGCTTCGATCGAGAGTTGTTGCACCTTCGATTGGATCCTGCGAGCTCCGGATGAAGTCTCCTGGTGCAGTGAATTGTCTAGGTTGAACTTCGACCACGGTGATCATAAAGCTTGGAGTCCGGAGCAGCCGAGGTGGCTCTGGAGATGGGGCTTTTGCTGGTGGACACCTTCCCTTGGTACGGTGAAGGTGTAGGACCAATCGATTTGGGGATTGGTTCATCGTGGGGAAGTGTCCTGGTTTTGGGCTTGGATTTCGACTCGAAATTGAGCTCGCGAGAGAAGAAATGGCAGGGGGATCTCATCTGGGGATCAAGTGCTCTGTGTATGAGGAGAGGTCCGGAACAATTTTGGCGAGTTTTGGCAAGGTTTGTGCAACTCTCTTCTCATGGCCGTGAGGGGTGGTGTTTAAATAGGCATAGTCGGAGGCTCTCCGGGGGGTTTAATGGTTGGGATCAGTTGCTTAGGTCGAGGAAGAACAGCCATGCTATCCATTTGGGTTGGGACAAGTCAGCAATGGAGAATTCCAATGTTGGCTCATATGTGAGCTTTCGGCCATGGTGTTTTCCGGCGACTGGGGTGGCTGGCCGGCAGGCATGGGTCACCCTCAGGGTCAGGTGGGTCAGGGCTTGATGTTTGTGAAGGCAATTGGTGGCTGCCATGTGTAAAGTGGCTGAATTAAAATGGAATGGGGAAGAGGTCATTTTGGCTTCAATTTGGTCAACCCATTGGTTTGGGTTGGGTGCACCTCCCCATGGCCTGATTTTTGGGCTGAGAGGATCGGTTAGGTCGACTAGAGAGAGTGGTGGAGTCTCCATCCATGGATTAGGTGGCAAAGCATGGTTTAGTGTGTGACATGCTTAAGGTAAAAAAGGCTTAAGAAGGATTAGGAAAGGGATCCTCCTTTTTCCATTAATGGCTTGATCACATGTCAAACTCTCCATGGCTTCATGTGGCTTGTCCATGGCTTGCATGGCTTGTCTTTGGCTTAGGGAAAAGTTTAGTCAATTTCATGAAAATGGGTTTTAAGAATTTTGGACATTTTGGTGAAAATTTGTATGAAGCTTGATTTGGAATGGTTTAAATAATGATTTTGAAACTTAGGGGTGATTTTGATTAAATGGATGATGAAAGGAAGTGTCATGTGGGCTTTAGGGCCAAATTTGGGCTTTTATATTTGGTGGAAATGGGCTTTTAGGGAGGTTTAGGGAAGTGGGCTTTTAGGTTTGAAAATGAATTTATGGATAGAAATTTTGTAAAGATATTGGGCCAAAAATTGTTGAGTTTGGTTTAGGGATGTGTCATGAGTGGTTTGGAGTCAATTTGGTGTGATTTGGGTTTGAATTGGGTTGGATATGGGCTTTTTTGGTAAAGAGGCTAAAGTGGGCCAAAATGGGCTACCATGGGCCAAAGTTGGGCTAGAGTTGAAGTTGATGTGAAATTAATGTTGGGAAATGTTTTTGGGAGTGTTTCAAAGAGGTTTTGGCTTTGGTTGGGTTTTGATTTTGGGGTTTGGGCTCATTTGGGCTAGGTTTAGGTTTAGGTCAAAATTGGGCTTTTTGATTTTGGGTTGAATTTGAGTGGGGTTTGGATCAAAGTTTTGGGCAAATCATGTTAGTGTTTTGTTTATGGGGATGTCAAGGAAGGTTTAGAAAAGATTTGGGGTTAATTGGAGTTGAATTGGGTGAGTTTGGGTTAGGTTTGGGTCATAGGTCCAAATTGGGCTTTAAGGCCAAAAGTGAAATTGGATCCCAATGCCAATCAAATTGGGCTTGTATTTGGTCTAGATTGGTGTTGGGGATGTTGAATTGAAGTTTAGAATTGAATTGGACCAAAATTGGGGTCAATTGGGTAGATTTGGTTTGACATTGGGTTTACTTTGGGTTAAAATGGGTCAAATTGGGGGTTTTGACAAAAGTGGGGTAAATTGACAAAATTGGCCCATGGTGTAGTTGAACAAAATGAAATTGGGAATATTTGGGATTTTCTGGAATTTCCTGGGAATTTTCTGAATTTTTGGATTTTTGGGTCAAAAGGGGTATTTTGGGTATTTGGAAGGTATTGGGGGGTCAAAAATTGAAAATTTGGAGAATTGAAGATTGGGTGGATGTAAGTGAAATGAAATCATTTTTGTTGAGCCATGAAGCCATATCAAGCCCACATGAGCCATGAAGGGACTCATTTGAGGCATTCATCTATGTTGTTCCTAACCCTCTTAGCAGGGGCTTAGGGGTTAAGGACCATCCATGTGAATCACCTACATGAGTCGGAAGTTAAGTTGGGTATGGGTGTGCTTTAGGAGGTGTGTGAGAGTGTAGTGCATAGGTGTAGTGTATGTGTAAGTCGGCCCTTTACCGGACCAGGGCCACCGAGGCGGTCCTAAGGCCAAAGAGTCACATAGGAACTCATCCTTTAAACTTCCACATTTGATTTCAACCCTCTAGGTGATTAGGGGTCTATAGTCAAGTTTGTGGAGTCTGCAGGGAGTTAAGAAGTGGTTTGAATTTCTAAAAGGTGGGTCCCAATTCTAGTCCTCTAAGATAGTCAAAGGAAAAGCCTAAGGCTAGATCCTAAGTACTAAAGAGAAGAAGAGAAGACCTCATCAAAAATGAGGTCAACAACTGTCATATTTTCATTTAGTTCTAATAAATTAAGATCATTTTGTATACAATAAGCCCAAGTCTTCTTAGGTCTACCTCTGCCTTTCTTAACATAAGTCAAATCTACATCATCTACTCTCCTAATCAGATTATCAGATGGTCTATGTTTAATGTGACTAAACCATCTAAGACAAAT
>JAKZJZ010000324.1:0-55423 GCA_022702705.1 Papilionanthe hookeriana x Papilionanthe teres | reverse complement strand
TTAGAGGTGACCAGAGTGCTGAGATGCTCCCTCATCCATTCTACATACCTTATGTGCCATCTAGAGATTAGAACGAGCAGAATGATGATGATGAGGATGATGAGTAGATTTGTGTTATTTGTTTTCGTTGTGGTGTTGTTTTTGTTGTTGATGTAATGATGTGTGTTTTGTTTAGTATTTAGTTTGATCATTGTGTTGTGATGTGAACCTTGATAGTATGTGATCACTGAAAAATTTATTAAGAAATTCATACCTATTTTTGATGAAATTACACTTTAAAGAAAGGTATTTTCTTTATTTTGTTGCAGGAATGAAGAATTTAGATGATAAAAGCAAAAATTATAAAAAGGAGCAGATTTGGAGCAAAAAGGAAGAAAATAATGCAATTTGTGCTGATCCGCCGACGGCGAGATCGAGCCCGCCGACGGCGAGGGTACGAGGAAGAAATTCTGAAGGATTTATAACCGTCTCGCCGACGTCGAGCCCGAGCCCGCCGACAGCCGAGATAGCGCGGTTCAAAGACTTTTTAAAAGCCTCGCCGACGGCGAGGTAGTTCGTCGCCGACGGCCGCCTAGTTCAAATGGCACAGTATACATCGAACCCGGACACCTCAAGAGATGCTTACACACCTCTTGACCTTTGCTTACCTCTATATATAGAGGCCGAAAATCAGCCTTTTGTGTGCGCCTTTTTAGCCGTGTATCTATCCTTTAAAGATAGACACAATCGCTCGATGGTGGGGCTCGATCAAATAAACTAGAAGTTTTGTGACATCCGTTTGGTACGCGAACCAATTTTATAAGTCAGAACAAATTCCCCTGCTAATATGAAAGTATCAAACGGGAGTTTATATTACTGGGTTCTTTAAAATTCACTATAAGGACGAAGCCACTATAGTTAATTACATCTTAAGTGACGGGAATCACCTAAGAAAACTCTCGATAATAATCAATAACTACGCTCCGAGAATTTGAAAGTTTAAGGTTTTCGAAAGATTGAATTTTGGAATTTCGATAGGGAATGGATCAAATTTTGGAACATTTTGTTTTGTGAATCCAAAGGAAGAAAGGTAGGAGAAATCAACGATTCGAAGTGAACTTCGGTAATTTCCGACTATCCTATCGTTTGGCTTGAGTTTAGGAAAGTCCTAATACTTATTTAAATGTTTTGATCTTGCCAGATTTTAATTAATTAGGGCTTATATTTGTATGATAAAATCAAACAAATAGCTTTAGAAGATGTGAGGGTTTGTTGTCGTATCGGACGACTACCTCGGAATCCTAAGACCGGTTAGGGCTTAATTTGCAATGCTAGAAGTGCCTAACGAAGAGTTGAGGATTTATGTTGCACTAGAGCAAGCTACCTCGAAGTCCTATGGCTTTGTTGTTTAATTCTAAGAAGGTTTCTTTGAAGTAGGTTCGAAGTTTTGCTTGATGACGATGGCGTCTTTGCCCACCATGCTCCAAGCTCCTTGTTGTTGCGAGAGGTTTAGTTTTAGAAATCATAAATCGGGGGATGAGAAAAGTGTTTTGGTTTAGAGAAAGTCTTAATTTCCAAGTGTTTTTTACGTTTTAATTAAAACAAATCTTAAAGTTGATTATAACGACACCGGTTAAGATCACGCGGTTCCATCCTTCCGGCATCATTATTTTTATCGGATTCACTTAGTCCGGATGAATTTGCTAAACTCAGTTGAATGAGTTCCACACTTTCATTTAGGCCGTGGGAAATCCAGTTAGCAACACGTAGGTTACATCATCAGAGGTATTCCGATCATCCGACGGGACGTTTTAATTTAGTTGCAATTGTAGTTTTGTGTTACGTTTGTGATTAAATTTTGAGTTGTTTTATATTTTGAAATGTTGTGGCGGTGAATTTTATCTTGCAATGACTTTTAACTTAGTTTTGGTTTCGGTTTTAGGAATCTATCCTAAAGGTGTGGGTTTTCATGCAACGAGTTGTTTTATCATGCGAGAAAAGTAAAGTGCATTTGCGATAAAGTAAATTGCAAGAAAGTAAATTGCGAGAAAGTAAATTGCGATAAAATAAAAGCGTACACGGAGGGTCTTCCGATCATCCCAAGCTACACTTAAAACACAATTAGAATATTTAAGCAAGTTCTAGGTAAAGCTAAGGGAAAGGTTATGGTTTTATACCGAATTCCTAATCACATAGCTGAGTCAACTCTCTATGACGTCCAGGTTCTTTGTGTTTTTGTTTGAGGACGATTTTCTTCATCGAAGGACGATTAAGTCCGATTGTTCTTATAAATATCCTATCATATTGAGGAAGTGCTTAAGAAGAATCTTAAACATCTTTTCGATATTTCAGAGATTGTTTTAAGTCAGAATGAATTTAATTATATAAATGAATCGATCGTCGAGGTTTTCGAGTCTTGTTAACTTGCTCGGTGAACTAGGACATTTGAATATCCTATGAGTGAGGTAACACTTCATTTGATGTTTCATTTAGGAGTTATAATAATCAAAGCTTTCGAGGGTAAATTAGTATTGAAATGATTTGATTTAAGTTAAAGGGTTTAAATTTGGAATAGTGTTCGAGTTGTTTTATATTTAATTTCATCTTTATGTCTTAGGTGATGTTATATTTAATTTAACTTAATTTAATTGAGTTTTAATTTAGCTTAAATAGTTAATTTAATTTGATTTGGTGTTTAATTAATTTGATTTGATTTAATTTAATTTAATTATTTAATTTAATTTAATTTAATTTAATTGTTTAATTTAATTTAATTATTTAATTTAATTTAATTTAATTATTTAATTTAATTTAATTTAATTGTTTAATTTAATTTAATTTAATTAAATTTAATTTAATTTAATTTAATTTTAATTTAATTTAATTTAATTTAATTTGTTTTAATTTAATTTAATTTAATTATTAAATTTAATTTAATTTTAATTTAATTTATCTTTAATTTACTTTATTTTTAATTTTAATTGAAATTTGAAAAGAGTTTAATAATTTAATTAAGTCTTTTAATATTTTAAATTTGAGTTATCATTTTAATTAAAAATTGAGTATTAATGATATAATTAGTTTAGGGATTTTTAAATTAAAGAATAAATCTCTTCCTAATAAATATCCCTTATTTTAATAATTCCGATTTTATTATTCTTCCAAATTTAATCCATTATTTAATTAAAGTTTAATCATTTTGAAAATTATTTAATGGGTTTCTACCCTTTAATTATTTAAATTTCAATCATCCAAATCAGATTAAGATCAAATATTTTACTTGTTGATTTCTTATTAAACCTAAAGTTTTAATTAAGGGTTGAAAGTTTAATTACCATTTTACCCTTTAAGCTTAATAATTTCATAACTCACTAAATTGAACTCAAATGAACTTGAAATTTTTATGTGACTTCACTCATATGTCGATAAAGACATGAGAGGAGAAAATGTGATTTTTACGTATTTAATTTATTTATATAATTATTTTTGGTGGAAAATAGAGATTTTCGAGGAAAATTTGATAACATGACCAAGGGAAAGTTTCAGTCCTTAAGAAAATTAGGGGACATTCCTAATGACGAGAGAAGCACTTGGACCAATTTTGGTGATTTTTTGAATTATATTATTTTTATTATAATTATTTTGAGTTTTGGAGTGTTAATTAATTTAAAAATAAAATAAATGTTGAAAAATGGATTTTATATTTTTCAAAAATCTCTCTGATATCAAGGAAACCAGAGAAACAAATTTTGCAATTTTCTGATTTTTCTATGATTTATTATAATTATTTTAGTGAAAATGCTAGAAAATACATTTTTTTAATTTTAAAATTACCCTAGGGCTTTAAAATTCAATATCTCACTAAATAGACCTAGGAAAAATGTGGGATTTGTTCCTAAGTGATTAAAATTCAAAATGTGACATTTTGGTGAATTTTATTATTTTTGTGATTTTTATTATTTTTTAATTATTAAAAATATTAAAATATTATTAAAAATCAACTTTTTTAGAAAATTGAAATTTTAATTTTCTTAGATTCCCCTGATATCAGAGAGGCTCCAAAACCAATTTGGTGAATTTTTGAAAAGTATTTTAAAAGTTATGAATTTTTAAAGTTTAAAATGGCTAAGTGACTTAATCAACCCGATTAGTGGGGCTAGCAGAGTCCAATTGACCTCGAATTTTTATGGTGGATTCCTCTGATCCTAAAGGTCAGTGGAGAATTGATTTCAAGTCAATTTGATACCGGTTAACTCTAATTAATTAAAGACTATTTTGGGTGTTTAAGTCGATTAGGGTTGTTTTGAATGAACTAAGCCAAAATCTATTTTTCCTAGGGTTCTACAGTCATAAGGAACATCACCAAATTTTCCTAGAATTTATTTCACAACATGCTATTTTTTGGAATTAAAATATTCAAAACGGTAACATGAACTTGAAAAATCAAGAACTCTTCATAGGGATGGCCTCGACTTTGGAAAATTCGGGGAATGTTCCCAAGTTCAGAGGCTTGAAAGCCCTATGGTCTCATGCCATGGTGAATTGTATGCATGCATGGAGAATTAAAACGATGCGAGAGAGTAAATAAATTATAAAAAATAAAATACTTGATGAAATTAAATGATTTCTTTTCCACATTATTCTCCTCTCTTCAGCTGAGCGAGAGGGTATTTTTATTTTATTTTTGTGATTTTTCTACACGAAGATATGGATTTTTGAAGTTTACGGATATTTAATAAATACATTAAATACCCTATTTATCTACTTATCCACGCGGCGCCGGCGAAACATCGGCGGCTCAGAAGGGGTACGTGTCGCGCTCGCGATTCGACGCCGCCATCGAGTCGGCGGCCGGGCCCCGCGGTTCTCGCACCGTTTCTGGTCCGGCGCCATCCGAGCGCGTTCGTCCGCGCGTGTATTGAATGGACGGCATCCGTTCATCGTCCCCAAGTGTTCTCGCACGAGAGCGCGTCCACACTAAATCCACAAGATCTCGCTCGATTCTCGATGGATTTTTACGTTCTTATACTACATGGATTCGTCTTGAAGAGACGAACGCATCTATACGGTTAACATGCATTGAAACTAAGGCATTTGAAATAGAGAATCTTCGGAAGCTCGGGATGAAGAGTTAGCTCGTACCTTGGCTCGGAGAAGTGTGGCTTCGATGCGAGAGTTGTTGCACCTTCGATTGGGTCTAGCGAAGCTCCGGATGAAGTCTCGCGGTGCAGTGAATTGTACGGATATGATTTCGACCGAGCCCGATCCACAAAGCTTGGAGAGCTGGAGCAGGCTGGGTGGCTACGGAGATGGGGCTTTTGTTGGTGGACACCTTCCCTTGGTACAGTGAAGGTGTAGAGCCAATCGATTTGAGAATTGGCTCCTTGTGGAGAAGTGTCTCGGTTTTGGGTGGAATTTGACTACGAAATTGAGCTTTCGGAGGAGAAATGGCGGGGAATTCCATTGGGGATCAAGTGCTCTAAGGGTGGAGAAGGGTGCGGAACAATTTTGGCGAGTTTTGGCAAGGTTTGTGCTTCGCTCCTCTTCATGGCCGAGAGGGGTGGAGTTTAAATAGGAGAGGGTGGAAGGCCTCTCGGGGGGAGTTAGGGCTTGGGATCGAGCTTGCTGCGGTGAGGAGAAGATCGGCCATGGTAGCCACGGGATGGGGCGGCTCGGCAAGTGAGAATTTCAATGTTGGCTCACATGTGAGCTCTCGGCCATGGTGTTTTCCGGCGGTACGGTGGCCGGCCGGCCGAGCGATGGTCACCATCTTGGTCGAGGTGGGTCGGGGCTGGAGGTTTAGTGTAGACGATTGGCAAATGCCATGTGTAAAGGCTTTGATTCAAAGTGGAATGGGGGCATGGCTAAATTTGAACCTAAATGGGTCAACCCACCCATTTGGGCTAGGTGCACCACCCGAGGCCTGGTTTTGGGCTGAGGGAAAAGTGATTTGGCTCGGCATAATCGGTAGGGTCGAGTCACCATCCAAGCACGATTAGGCTTAAGCATGGTTTAGTGGAATCATGGAAGTGGTTAATCACCTTTAGGAATTAAGGAAAGAGCCTCCTCCTTTTGCCCAAAATGGCATGGTGACATGTAAAGAGGCTCTCATGGCTTGCATATGGCTTGTGCATGGCTCCATGGCTCCATTTGGCTTGGGAAAAGGTTTGGTCGATTTCATAAAAAAGGATTTTAAGGATTTTGGATAATTTGGTGGAAATTTGGATGAAGCTTCATTTAGAATTATTTGATGATTGGTTTAGGACTTAGGGATGATTTTAATTGAAAATATGATGAGGGGAAATGTCATATGGGCTTTGGAAGAATTTTTTGGGGTTTTGGATTTGGTGGAAGTGGGCTTTTTTTTAAAATGGTTTAAGGAATGGGCCCTTAAGTTTAAAAATGAATTTATGGATGGGAATTTTGTAAAGAGGTTGGGCCAAATAATTGTTGGGTTTAGCTCATGGATGTGTCATGAGTGATTTGAAACAAATTGGGGGTGATTTGGATTTGAATTGGGTTGAATTTGGGTTAGGTTTGGGTTTAGGTCGAAAAATGGGCCTTTTGACCTTGGATTGAGTTTGAGTGGGACTTGGGTTCAAATTTTGGGCAAATCATGTTAGGGTTTTGTTTGTGGGAATGTTAAGGAAGATTTAGAAAAGATTTGAGGTTAATTGGAGTTGAATTGGGTGAGTTTGGGTTAAGTTTGGGTCATGGGTCCAAATTTGGGCTTTAAGGCCAAAAGTGAGATTGGATCCAAATGTCAATCAAATTGGACTTGGATTTGGTCTAAATTGGTATTGGGAATGTTGAATTGAAGTTTAGAATTGAATTGGACCAAAATTGGGGTCAATTGGGTAGGTTTGGTTTGACATTGGGTTCACTTAGGGTTAAAATGGGTCGATTTGGGGGTTTTGACAAAAGTAGGGTAAATTGACAAAATTGGCCCATGGTGTAGTTGGACAAAATGAAATTGGGAATATTTAGGATTTTCTGGAATTTTCTGGGAATTTTCTGAATTTTTGGATTTTTAGGCCAGAAGGGTATTTTGGGTATTTGGAGGGTATTGAGAGGTATTTTTGGAATTTTTGGTATTTTTGGGTATGGATGATCAATTTGAGTGATGTGGAGATGTTTGAGATTGATTTTGGAAAATTTTGGGTAATTTGGAAATTTTGCGAAAATTTGGGTAATTTCGAGGTTTTGGGTAGGTTTAGTAGGTGTAGGGTCTCGGGGGTCAAAAATTGAAAATTTGGGAAATTGGAGATTGGGTGAATTTAGGTGGAAAGAAATCATTTTGGTTGAGCCATGAAACCATTTCAAGCCCATATGAGCCATGAAAGGACTCATTTGAGGCATTCAGTTATGTTGTTCCTAACCTCTCGCGAGGGCTTAGGGGTTAAGGACCATCCATGTGAATCACCCACATGAGTCAGGAGGTTAAGTTGGGTATGGGTGTGGTTTTAGGAAGTGTGTGGAAATGTAGTGTGTAAGTGTAATGTAAGTCGGCCCCTCATCGGACCGGGCCACGCGGGGGTGAGTCTGAGGCCGAAGAGTCACATAGGAACTCATCCTTTAAACTTCCGCATTTGATTTCGACCCTACTAGGTGATTAGGGGTCTATAGTCGAATTTGTGGAGTTTGCGGGGAGTTTAGAAGTGGTTTGAATTTCTAAAAGGCGGGTCCCGATTCTAGTCCTCTAAGATAGTCGAAGGAAAAGCTGAGGCTAGATCCTAGCACTAAAAGAAGAAGGGAAGACCTCATCGAAAATGAGGTCGACAAATGGACCCCGATAGGTGTGGTGGTGACGGAGCACACGCGCGTATTGGTGTTGGCCGAAGCGATCAACAAAACCAACACGAGATGTCGAGTGACGAACTTAGGACGAAGTAGAAGAGTTCTGTTTGGGGAGTGTCGAGTATATCTCCGGAACCGGAGATTCTTGAACTCTCGGCGGGGAAAGGAAAAGGCGGTGAATCCCGAATCACATGATGCGGGGAATTTCGATTTAGATTTTATTTTGTTTCAATTTATGTTTTGATGTGTGAGTTTAAATTTTAGTTTGGGGTTTCAATTTAGATTGAAGTTTGTCAAAATTTATTTGAAGGATTTGATTTGAAATGAAAATTGGGATTTTGAGGTTTTAGATGTAACATCTCCAACCTCGAAAGAAAATTGAATTGATTAGATTGAATCGTTGCGATGAGAAGATATCTCGGAGTAATGCGGTGTTGGATGTAAAATCCTTAACCTCGAGAGTTTGATTTTGATGTATTTCATTGCGATAGGGAAAGAATCCTAAAGCGATGCGGTCTCGGATGTAAATTCCTTAACCCGAGAATTCGATTTGATGTATTTCGGTGCAATAGGGAAAGAATCCTAAAGCGGTGCGGTCTTGGATGTAAAATCCTTGACCCAAAAGTTTGAATTTTGATGTATTTCGGTGCGATAGGAAAAGAATCCTAAAGCGAGTGCGAGTCTTGGATGTAAAATCCTCGACCCAAAAGTTTGAATTTGATGTATTTCGGTACGATAGGAAAAGAATCCTAAAGCGGTGCAGTCTTGGATGTAAAATCCTCGACCCAAAAGTTTGAATTTTGATGTATTTCGGTGCGATAGGAAAAGAATCCTAAAGCGGTGCGGTCTTGGATGTAAAATCCTCGACCCGAAAGTTTGAATTTGATGTACTTCGGTGCTGATAGGAAAAGAATCCTAAAGCGGTGCGGTCTTGGATGTAAAATCCTCGACCAAAAGTTTGAATTTTGATGTATTTCGGTGCTGATAGGAAGAGAATCCTAAAGCGAGTGCGGTCTTGGATGTAAAATCCTCGACCCGAAAGTTTTGAATTTTGATGTATTTCGGTGCGATAGGAAAAGAATCCTAAAGCGATGCGATCTTGGATGTAAAATCCTCGACCCGAAAGTTTGAATTTTGATGTATTTCGGTGCGATAGGAAGAGAATCCTAAAGCGGTGCGGTCTTGGATGTAAAATCCTCGACCCGAAAGTTTGAATTTTGGTGTATTTCGGTGCGATAGGAAGAGAATCCTAAAGCGAGTGCGGTCTTGGATGTAAAATCCTCGACCCAAAAGTTTGAATTTTGATGTATTTCGGTGCTGATAGGAAGAGAATCCTAAAGCGGTGCGATCTTGGATGTAAAATCCTCGACCCAAAAGTTTTGAATTTTGGTGTATTTCGGTGCGATAGGAAGAGAATCCTAAAAGCGGTGCGATCTTGGATGTAAAATCCTCGACCCAAAGTTTGAATTTTGATGTATTTCGGTGCGATAGGAAGAGAATCCTAAAGCGGTGCGGTCTTGGATGTAAAATCCTCGACCCAAAAGTTTGAATTTTGATGTATTTCGGTCTGATAGGAAGAGAATCCTAAAGCGGTGCGGTCTTGGATGTAAAATCCTCGACCCGAAAGTTTTGAATTTTGATGTATTTCGGTGCGATAGGGAAGAGAATCCTAAAGCGGTGCGATCTTGGATGTAAAATCCTCGACCCAAAAGTTTGAATTTTGATGTATTTCGGTGCGATAGGAAGAGAATCCTAAAGCGGTGCGGTCTTGGATGTAAAATCCTCGACCCAAAAGTTTTGAATTTTGATGTATTTCGGTCGCGATAGGAAGAGAATCCTAAAGCGATGCGAGTCTTGGATGTAAAATCCTCGACCCAAAAGTTTTGAATTTTGATGTATTTCGGTGCGATAGGAAGAGAATCCTAAAGCGGTACGATACTTGGATGTAAAATCCTCGACTCAAAAGATTTGAATTTGATTTGATTGAGACTTGAAATGCTGGAAAGATTGAATTTGAGATTTGGAAGGATGAGTTTGAACTTGATTGAAATTTGATTTAAGATTTGATTTGAAATTTGAAAGATCAAGTTTGAAACTTGATCGAGATTGGATTTGGAATTTGATTTGAGATTTGGGAAGATCAAATTTGAAATTTGATCGAGATTGGATTTGGAATTTGATTGAGAATTTGATTTTGAAGTTTGGAAGGATGGAATTTGATTTTGAAGTTTGAAAAGATTGAAATTTGATTCGGAATTTGGAAAGATTGAATTTGAGATTTGTGTTGATTTCGTTTATCTTTTAATGGTTCAAATTTTATTTTATTGTTTATTTAATGTTCATGTGAACTTAGTGTTTGTCATTTTTGATTATTTTTTTATATTTTCGAATTTAACGGGAATGAAGTAGGATAAGATCAGGAAAGAGATCTTGATTTGGAGAAGAAAACGAGGAAAACTTTATTATCATGATTTTATTTATTTTAGCACATTTTATTATTTTTGAGTTCGGACCCGATCATAAGTAATTACTTCGCCGTGTTTCTTAGGGATGAAGAATTCATTCCTTCGAAACATCGAGGTAGCGTAATATTTTTTCAAGTATCGTCCGTTGATTGGAAGCATATGTCGTTCTCCACGGCGATTCACTAGGTCGGTAGGAACCCCACGAGTATCTTGCTTCGACCACGAAACGGTCCTTCCCGAGTGGGTTCAAATTTTCCTCCTATCTTGCGGTGTGCGAGAATAGGTCTCTTGAAACGAGAACTAAGTCACCAACTTTGAAGGTTCTTGGGCGGACCGGTTTGTCATGGGCTTGAACCATCTTAGCTTGGTATAGTTCTAAGTTACATTGCGTTGCCAGTCTTTTCCCTTCCGAGCTTTCTAATTCTTCGAGTCGTAGTACGGCGTTTTCTTCGTCGTGATCTTGTTTGCAATTGCGATTCGAGTGAAGGAAGGCTGAACCTCTAAAGGTAACTCTTGCCTCGGACCCATACACCGGAGCGTAAGGTGTAGCTTGAGTAGGGGTTACGAAGGTTGTCCGGTGAGGCCATAAGGCTTCTAACAATTTCTCGTGCCAATTTCTCTTATTATCGTCCGAGGTTTTCTTTAAGATTTGAACGAGAGTTTTATTAAAAGCCTCGGCGAGGCCGTTTGCTCTTGGGTAGTAAATTGTCGAGTATCGCCGGTCGATTCGTGTCTTCGACAAAATTGTTGATTTGTGTGCTTCGAATGCGGCCGATTATACGAGATGATCTGCGCGGCACTCCGAAACGGTAGACGAACTTGGTTCTTGAAAAGCGTAGCACGTGGTGTGCTTTCACTTCTCTAAGTGGAGCGCACGCCCACTTGGAAAAGTGATCTGTAGGCTGCAAGAATGAAACGATGTCCTTTTGAAGATGGTGGTTCTATCGGACCCACTATATACGTGCCCGACATTCGAATGGCCGCGACGCGATTGTCGGGTGTAGCACATTTGGAGGTTGGTGTAGAACCACTCCGTGCACTTGGCATTGATGACGGCTCTTGGCGATTTTCATGCGGTCGGTCATCATCGAGGGCCGGTAGTACCACTAGTCTTTTAATTTTCATTTTCATCTTTGGACCGTGGTGAGCGCCACGAGTCACGAATGCACCTCTTTAACAATTTCGCGGGCCTCGGACCCGCTTAGGCACCTTAGCCGCATTTGATCAAAAGACCTTACGTATAATGTGTTGTTTATTAATGCGTAGGACGGAGTTCTTTTCTTGATACGATGGGACTAGCGACCTATCGTCACAGTAGCTTTCTGTTTGCGGGTAATTCATCGATGGGCATGCCTGATCTTACGTGTTTTGTCACTACTGCTGAGCTGATTCTTTTTCTTTTCTTGATTTGTGTATCATGTCATGTCGATTTGTGATAGGACTGACGTCAGTGAGCTGACACTTCCATTGATTCATCTTGCAAACGAGGCAAATTCTTTTTGCGAGACGGGCTAAAGCATCTGCTTAAAGCATTCTCTTTTCTAGGAATTTTGTAGATTGTCACATTCGGAATCTGTTCAACAGGTTGTATGGCATCTTGGAAGTATTGTTCGAGTCTTGGTTTAAAAATCCTGTATTGTCCGGCGATACATTGAATGATTAGCTTGTGAATCCCGTAGATGTTGATGTACTGTTATCCCATTTGAATGGTTAATTCCGGTCCGTTATGAGGGCCTCGTATTACGCCGTTGTTTGTACACGGTTACTATCGAGTGGTAGGAGTATCTTAACATCCCCGCTCCGGTGTTATAAAGATTAGCCCGATTCTGCCTTGCCGGGCACTTATCACTTGCGATTCTTCGTCTTTGTGTGCTTGAAGATGCTCCGTCGAAATACAATTCCCAACGTCGATCATCGAGGTCTTCTAGGCTCATTATTTGTTCATACGGCGGATCGTCATTGAGAGGAGATTCGGCGGCAAAGGGTGTCTTTGCGAGAAGTACGCTAAGACTTGTCCCTTTACGGCACGCGGAGGCACGAAAGTTATATCGAATTGCGATAATATCATTGACCATCGGCAAGTACTGCAGGAAAGTGTTGGACGAGTCATCGAAGTATTGCGATGGATTAAACTTCGAAATCGAGTTGACCTTATGAGAAAGCATGTAGTGCACGAGCTTTTGAGCGGCGAAGATCGAGGCCGAACAATGCTTTTCGATTGCGGGATACCTTACTTCCGTCGGGAGTAAACGACGGCTTAAGTAGTAAAGAGCATTTTCTTTACCCTCATCATTGACACAGGCTAACGGGGCTCAGAGAAGTCGTCTAAGCCGCGGTGTAAAGTATCGATGGTCTACTGAGGCCAGAGACTGCTTAAGACGGGAGGTGTCATTAAATATTGTTTAATGTCTTCGAAGGCCTTACGGCATTTCTCTTCCCAAATAAATTTGGCGTCCTTTTTAGCTAGTGCGAGAAAGGCTGACACCTACTGACGGGTTTGAGATAAAGCGTCGAAGATATGCCGGCTTCCCTTGAAAAGATCGTAGTTGTTTTAAGGTTTTGGGAGGCGGCATTTCTAAGATGGCTTTAATCTTCTCCGGGTCGATTTCAATTCCACGATGTCGGACAACGAATCTAAGAATTTCCGGAGGTGACGCCGAAGCGCATTTTAAGGGATTCATCTTAAGGTTAAATTGTCTTAATCGTTCGAAAACAATTCTCGAATCATACAGGTGGTTTTCCTTTACTTTGCTTTTGATGACGACATCGTCCACGTAGCACTCGACTTGATTGTGGATGAGATCATCAAAAATTCTTGTCATTGCTCTTTGGTAAGTTGCTCTGCGTTCTTTGGTCCGAATGGCATCAATGTGTAGCAAAATACTCCGATCGGCGTTACGAATCTTTGTAAGCTTTTCATCTTCTGGAGCCATTTTTATCTGGTTGTATCTCGAAGATCCATCCATGAATGAGAATATTTCATGTGTCGAAGCAATATCGATCATCGATTCTGGAATCGGTAGAGGGAATTCATCTTTTGGACATGCCTTGTTTAAATCTGCGAAGTCCACACAAATTACGATACGACCATTCTTCTTTACGGTGGCACTACATTGGCTAGCCAAGTCGGGTATTGTTCTTCACGGACAAATTTAGCGTCTATTAGCTTTTTAACTTCGGTATGACTTGTTGTTCGATTTCCAGACGCATTCTTCAGGACCTTGTACGGTGGGACGAAGTAGGATCTACTCTAGCTTATGGTACTGACCTACGGAGCTAATCTTGGCATTTCATCGTAGCTCCGAAGCAAAACGGTCTTTAAATTCCATTAATAACTTGATTATTTCTTCGGAGTCTTCTTTATTGAGTAAGGAGCTAACAAAGGTAGGTCGAGGCTCTTCGCTAGTACCTGAGTTAACTTTCGTTAACTCATCGTATTGTAGATTTGATTTCTTCTTCGAATTCGGTGGAGCGTCTCGATTTGTAAATCTTCGAGTTTGTACGTAGTTTCCATGCGAGTTTTCATTGGATTTGCGAGTGACAACCAAGCAAAATTCGGTATCGTCAGTGACCTGCGTGCGAATCACGAGTCCATACTTTGAATTGGGAGGACGGCGGAGTTATTCCATAACTTTTCAAAATGTTGTGATTGGCCTTTTGTCGATTGTCGAGGTAAGAAACCACGTTGAATTAAATTTTGAACACGGGGAGAGTACCACTCGAAAGGTAATTCCATTAATTCGATGAAGTGACATCTTCGAATTGTACATTATTTTCGAGTTTTGGAGGAAGAAGCACCACGGTAGAATTTGATCGGCTTTGCACGCGTCATTACGTACCTCTTTGACCTCCATACCCTCGATCTTATTAGAATGGATCGGAGTTAGGGTCATAGTATGTACGTAGTGGTTAATCTTCTCGTACATTGATTTGTATTCTTCGTTCTTTTCATCTTCGAGGGAGATCTTGTATTGCGGCTTCTTTCGACTTATTGTTGCTTGCTTCTTGCTTGATTTCTTTTTCTTCTTCGGAGCTATCATCCCGATCGACATTGATGGTTGGTTTCTTCAGTCCGATTGTCTAGTGTCTCACCGCGGCCTCGTCCCGGCCTCGACCTCGGATGCGAGTTGTGGAGAAACCTTCACCATCTCGCCGGAAGGGAGTGGTGAGTGAGCTGTTGGACTAGAACTTCGGAGTTCTTCGTTGTCTCGAACTTTCTTTGCTTCATTTGTTATGGTATCTCTGGAGAAGATTGTTTTCTTTGGCGGTGCATAATAAGTTGCATCTTCATGGATTCCAATTTCATGTACGGAGAATGGTTGTAAGTCTCCTTTGATGCACTTGTTCCCCTCCATCGTAATATTTGATGCATCGATGCGAGAGATGATGGTACCATCTACGTTTTCATGTATCCATGGTCGGCCCGAGTAGAGCGTTGAACGACGTTTCGAATCGATTATATGAAATTTTGCGGTTGTCTTTGCTAAATCACCGGTCTTCATCGGTAGCGTTATTGACCCGAGGGCTCTTTCTCCTTTACGGTTGAATCCTCTTAATAACATTTTGTCGGCCTCGAGCTCGCGAGCATCGATTTCCAAGTATCTTAGTGTTCAGAAGACTCATTATATTGATTGATGCTCCTGGATCCACCAATACTGCGGAGAGCGTAAACTTCCCGATTGTAAGCCGAAATGTACAACGGTCGGTTGTGATCTCGCATCCCCAGTAGTAGGTCATTGTACGTGAAGGTAACACCTCGTTGTTCCTTTAACGAGCAAACCTCATCCAAGGAATCTCCGGCCATTTGAGTTAAGCAAATTCCGGATCGAAGTAAGGCCTTGATCGAGCTTCTCTCATCTCCTTTGATAAGATGAGAGCATCGTAGATGCTCAGTTTGGCCGGTAGTTTCCTAAGATGGGCTAGCACGTTGTAGTCCACTTTGTTCTCCTGTGTCTCGGCTTCTTCTCGAATGGGTATGTCTTCTGTTGGGGTTGGTTCTTCTTGAACGACCACACGCTTTCCTTTGTCTTTTGGACCCGTTCTTGGAGGTAGGACTTTTCCACTTCTTAGGTTGACTTCGTAATTTCTTCGAATCTAGTATTGAGTTTGTCGGTGTCTCCTCTCGAATCGGAATGGTCGGCTCTTCGGATTATCTTCCAAATGCGAAGGCTCTAACTCTGTGTATGCTGGAGCTCCTCGAAACTCACGGATAGATCCGTTGCTTGTTGAACTCTCGTAGCCTCCTTGATGGATGCCTTCTTCGTCATTTTGATCGTCGAGATCTTGTATGATTTGAGAATTGTTGTTGGTATCGAAATCGACGCCGGATTGTCGCTAGTTACGTAATCGTTAGAAACGATCGAAAACGTAGCCAACGCCATCACCCTTATCATTATATGATGTCACCGAAGTGAAGCGGATAATCATACAAAATCGGAGGTTCGAGGGATTTCTCCCCGAATCGGAAGCGACTATCTAGGATAAGCGGCCCCTAGTACAGCCTTAGGAGTCTCGGTCCCTCTTCTTCGTCGATTTTCTTCTTCTCTTCGATTGTCTCTGTCGAGGTGGTTCTTCTATCGCAAGTGATAGTACCGGCTTAACAGGTCTCGAACTACGAATTGAAGCTCGCACGAAGCGGTTCGGATGTTGTCTAAAATCTTCTTCGAAGATCTCGTCGAGGCGGTAGTCCATCCATCGTTGGTTGCATAGGGATCTATCGGAATGACGGGATCGGTTGAGATAACATTGACGGAACCTCCTTTACGGGGTTCCTTCATGTACTCCTTCGGGATTGTTATATTTCCTTTCCGAAGGTTGTCGTTGAGCCGACTTTTGAAGGTAATGCGGTCTTACATCTTGTGCCCGAGCATCCGATGGTAGGGGCGAAAGTTGGGATCACCTTTCTTGTTGACTTCCTGCGGTCTTTTGGGCTACTGCGGTGGAAATCTGGAGTTTTCATTAAGCTACGGAACATCTTTAGTCTTGCTTCATTCTTGAACGGATATTCTGCTGCTCGAAGCTCCCTCGATGTACGTTGCGGACGAGACGGTTGTTCATACTTGCGGAGACGACTGATCGCTGGACCGGGGTTCTTGGTAATTTTGTTGTGGTTGTTGCGGCCGTTACGGTGGTATTTGCATCGGTTGTTTGCCTTTGTCAGCTGCTGCAACGACCCCAGATTTCTTTTCGAAAGTCTTCACCGGCTTATGCTTGTCCGTCTTGTCGGCAAAACTTAATTGCCTCGCCTCTTCTTGCAAGCTTCCGGCCTTGCTTAACAACTTCTCAAAAGTCTTAATAGTGAATCCCTTGAGGAGAAGTGCTTATCGGGCCGTGAATGCTTTTAAGCAAGATGCTGGTTGCATGTTGTTCTTGCGGTTGTGGTTCACACTTCATACTTAAATTTCTCCATCGAAGTATGTAATCCACTAGAGTTTCATTCGGCCTTTGTTTCTCTACCACTAAATCACCTATAGTGATGTGGTGCTGAGCTCCGGCAAATCGCTTAATGAAGAGGCTCTCTAGCTATGAGAATGTCTTTACGGATCCGTTGGGTAATTCGCATACCGGTCGAAGGCGATTCTGACGGATTGCTAACGAGCTGTCGGAAGAGTAGCGCATCGCTCCGCCGGCATTGCAACAAGCGGCACGAAAGTGTGCGACATCTTGTCGGGGGTTCCGGTTCCGTCGAAGGTCTTAAACGAGAGGTGGTACGAAGCCCTTTGGGTATTGGACGGCGTCGAATTCTTCGGGTAAGGTCTACCCGTCCGAATAGATGTCCCGTTCTTCGATTGTGCTAGGGCTTCTCGCACTTGCTGTTCTACAAGTTCTTGATATCCTTTTCGGGGATCATACTTTGTGTTGTATCCTTTTTCGAGTGGTCATCCCCATTGACGGATGTAATTTCCTTCCCTCCGTCTACGAGGTGAATGACTTCAGGGGTGTCTCTGCATGTGGTTGTACTTGACTTTGGAGAGTGGCTAGAGCTATGGCCATCTCTTCCATCCTCTTCGCCATTTGAGCGATCGTGTCGTCCTTTTCTGAAGGCTTGTCTCTTCATCGGTTCGGCTCCTCTCTTCTGCGGTTGCGGGAGCACCTTGAGAAGATGATGAAGCTCGTGTCTCAACCATGTTGATTTCGCATATTCGTTGTCCATGAATTCCGATGAGTCGATCTCATCTCCGAACTTTTCTTCTCTTTCTTTTGCCGGCCGTCGGATGTCGGTTCTCGGCTTTTCCATGGCATCTTCTAGCGGAGCTTTACTGTGTATCTTTGTGGTTGTCATGCGATGGTTGCCGGGTCCTTTTTCACGAGTCCCCTTCATCGCGGTAGCACTTTCTTCGGATTCCGGCCTCTGGCGAGACTTTCTCTCTCGAGCTGCTTGTTTCGGTCTCGTTGCCCCGTAGTGGGACGCCGCACCATCCTTCTAGCGGCGGAAGGTCTATGACCGGATGGTCGCATCGGCCGAAATGCTTGGAAGGTGGTATCCTCCCTAATCCGTAATCACGATACTACGACGGGCGGGCTAGCCTTCATTCTCTTGCTTGGCTTTTCATCATGACGGCGGGTTCTACTCGGGGCCCGAGACGGGATTTGACGCGGCACCGCCACATCCTTCGTAGAATTTCCGACACGGGACGGTTTTCCTTCTTTGCTAGCTTTTCACCAAAGTTTGCGGTCGAGCGAAACGGCGTAGTCTCGATTCTTTTCTTGCGGCTATCGTTGTAGTATGCGGGGCTGTGGTAATATGGCGGCAATCTTGCGAACATTCTCCTCGTCCTCTGCGGCGGAGAGGGGATGGAACTGCTTCCTCCCAAAAGTGGTATGTAGTCGGGCGGTGGTGTATATTACGGTAGCGGTGTATATTACGGTAACTGCGGAATTTCCTCGGGAAGGCGATCTCGGCGGCTACGGCTTCCACTGGCGATCCTTCATTTCTATTTCTTCTTTGGGTCTTTGTCGGCGAAGGAATCTTCGAGCTGGACCCGATTTCGAAGACGGAAGGTCTTACGGGAAGATCCGGTACCCTCCGCGGTAACGGGTTTATCATAGTTACGGATTCCTTTCCCCTTTGATTTGGCGAAGTCGGGGTAGGTGCGGAAACAACTAGACCGAGTGGGGGTAGTGAGAGCGGTCCTCTGCGGACGGCGGTACTCCTCCTAGTCGGGACCCTTTGCGGGGAGGAAACTCTTGGGTCGACTGAGGTTGAAATCGAGCGGTGGTTCCTCGGCTTCGGATACCTTGTTCGTCGGTGCAAAGAGGGAGACGTCGGTGACCTTGACGTTTGTGTTTTCAAATCCCTGTCCGAATCGGATGACCCCATTGTCGGGCGGTTCATCCTTATAGACGGCGAAGTCCGATCCGTTGGTGAAGGAGAAAATCGGTTTCGGGGCTTCCATTTCGCGAGGTAGATTACGGTTGTCGGTCCCGAGTTATGCTTCTTTTCTTTAGGACGAAAAGGAATTGAAAAGAGTCCGAACGCATTCTTTGTTCATGTATTTATAAGAAGGAATTATTTGTTAAAAGAATCACTTATTAGAGGGTTTGTTTATTTAGAACGGAATGTTCGAAAGGTGTAGAGAAGGTAAGGAATCGATTCGAGAAAGGAAAAGAAAGTCTTAAGCAAGACTTCTCGACTCGAAGGATCACTCCTAAACTAACACTATCGGGGGTCCACCTACCTCGAAATGAGGTAAAAGGATCTCGGAACCTCTCGTTTAGGGGTGTCTAAACGGTGGCTCCTAAATCCGAGAGAATGTTGGGTATACTTGCTCGAGATAGAAATGAACATAGTATTCCAACGGAAAGAAGGGTAGTTTGATCCATTAGGGACATGGATACACTACTGATTTTGAAAACGGAATTATTTGATTATAATGGAGAGAGGAATTTTCCCAGGCGGAGTCGCCGAAATCTGTCGGCATATTTTTAGGTCGTGTTTTATTTTGAAGAGGAGTCGCTTTAACGAAATCGTCGGCGAATTTTTAATTTAATTAAAATAAATAATTTGAAAAGTAGTATTTGATTTTGAAAATAATTTTAAATTTGAAGGTTTTAAGATATGAGATTAAGCCGATCTCACATCCCGAATAGTTTATATAAACGAGCACCGCACCACGAGCCAGTGTATCTATCCACAAGGATAGACACCTCGCTTGATGGTGGGGCTTGATTAAATAAACTAGAAGATTAGTGACATCCGTTTGGTACGCGAACCAATTTTATAAGCCGAGCAAGTTTCCCCTGCTTAATATGAAAACATTAAACGGGGTTTATATTACACAGGTTCTTTAAAATTCCCTATAAGGGTAAGCCCACATAGTTAATTACATCTTAAGTGACGGGAATCACCTAAGAAAACTCTCGATAATAACCGATAATTACGCTCTCGAAATTTCGAAGTTTAAGGTTTTCGAAAGATTGAATTTTGGAATTTCGATAGGGAATGGATCGAATTTTGGAACATTTTGTTTTGTGAATCCAAAGGAAGAGAGGTAGGAGAAATCAACTGATTCGAAGTGAACTTCGATAATTTCCGGACTATCACTATTGTTTGTCTTGAATTTAGGAAAGTCCTAATGTTTATTTGATATTTCGATCTTGCCGATTTCAATTAATTAGGGCTTATATTTGTATGATAAAATCAAGCAAATAGCTTCAGAAGATGTGAGGGTTTATTGTCGTATCGGACGACTACCTCGGAATCCTAAGACCGGTTAGGGCTTAATTTGCGATACGAAATGCCAACGAAGAGTTGAGGATTTATGTTGCACTAGGCGAAGCTACCTCGAAGTCCTATGGCTTGGTTGTTTTAATTCTAGGAAAGTTTTCTTGAAGTAGACTCGGGTTTTGCTTGATGACGATGGTCGTCTTTGCCCACCATGCTCAGAGCTCCTTGTCGTTGCGAGAGGTTTAGTTTTAGAAATCATAAATCGGGAGTTGAGAAAAGTGTTTTGGTTTAGAGAAAATCTTAATTTCCGGGTGTTTTTTATGTTTTATTTAAAACAAATCTTAAAGTTGATTATAACGACACCGGTTAAGATCCAGCGGTTCCATCCTTAGGCATCATTATTTTTATCGGATTCACTTAGTCCGGATGAATTTGCTAAACTCAGTTGAATGAGTTCCACACTTTCATTTAGACAGTGGGAAATCCCGTTAGCAACACGTAGGTTACATCATCAGAGGTATTCCCGATCATCCAACGGGACGTTTTAGTTTAGTTGCGATTGTAGTTTTGTGTTACGTTTGTGATTAAATTTTGAGTTGTTTTATATTTTGAAATGTTGTGGCGGTGAATTTTATCTTGCAATGACTTTTAACTTAATTTTGGTTTCGGTTTTAGGGACTATCCTAAAGGTGTGGGTTTTCATGCAACGGTTGTTTTATCATGCAGAAAAGTAAAATGCATTTGCGATAAAGTAAATTGCAAGAAAGTAAATTGCGAAAGTAAATTGCGATAAAATAAAAGCGTGCACGGAGGGTCTTCCCGTCATCCCAATTGCACTTAAAACACGATTAGAATATTTAAGCAAGTTCTAGGTAAAGCTAAGGGAAAGGTTATGGTTTTCTACCAAATTCATAATCCTATGGCTAGTCATTTCTATGACGTCTAGGTTCTTTGTGTTTTGGTTTAAGGACGATTTTCTTCATCGAAGAATAATCGAATTCGATTGTTCTTATAAATATCCTATCATATTGAGGAAGTGCTTAAGAAGAATCTTAAACATCTTTTCGATATTTGCAGGATTATTTTAAGTCGAAATGAATTTAATTATATAAATGAATCGATCGTCGAGGATTTCGAGTTTTGTTAACTTGCTCGATGAACTAGGACATTTGAATATCCTATGAGTGAAGTAACACTTCATTTAATGTTTCATTTAGGAGTTATAATAATCGAAAGCTTTCGAGGGTAAATTAGTATTCAAATGATTTGGTTTAAGTTAAAGAGTTTAAATTTGGAATAGTGTTGAAGTTGCTTTATATTTAATTTCTTTTATGTCTTAGGTGATGTTATATTTAATTCAATTTAATTTATTTGAGTTTTAATTTAATTTAATTTAATTTAATTGTTTAATTTAATTTAATTTAATTTTAATTATTTAATTTAATTTAATTTAATTGTTTAATTTAATTTAATTTAATTTAAATTCAATTTAATTTAATTTAATTTAATTTAATTAATTTAATTTAATTTTAATTTAATTTAATTTAATTTAATTTGTTTTAATTTGATTTAATTTAATTATTTAATTTAATTTTAATTTAATTTTTAATTAAGTTTTATCTTTAATTTTAATTGAAATTTTTGAAAGAGTTTAATAATTTAATTTTAGTTTAATGATTAAGTCTTTTAATATTTTGAATTTGAGTTATCATTTTAATTAAAAATTGAGTATTAATGATATAATTATTTTAGGGATTTTTAAATTAAAGAATAAATCTCTTCCTAATAAATATCCCTTATTTTAATAATTCCGATTTTATTATTCTTCCAAATTTAATCTATTATTTAATTAAAGTTTAATCATTTTTTTTAAAAAATGTTTAATGAGTTTCTACCCTTTAATTATTTAAATTTCAATCATCAAATCAGATTAAGATCAAATATTTTACTTGTTGATTTTTTTTAAACCTAAAGTTTTAATTAAGGGTTGAAAGTTTAATTACCATTTTACCCCTTAAGCTTAATAATTTCATAACTCACTAAATTGAATTCAAATGAACTTGAAATTTTTATGTGACTTCACTCATATGTCGATAAAGACATGAGAGGAGAAAAAGTGATTTTTCTGTATTTAATTTATTTATATAATTATTTTTAGTAGAAAATAGAGATTTTCAAGGAAATTTGATAACATGACCAAGGGAAAGTTTCTGTCCTTAAGAAAATTAGGGGACATTCCTAATGACCAGAGGACCACTTGGACTAATTTTGGTGATTTTTTGAATTATATTATTTTTATTATAATTATTTTGGGTTTTGGAGTGTTAATTAATTTAAAAATAAAATAAATGTTGAAAAATGAATTTTATATTTTTCAAAAATCTCTCTGATATCAAGGAAACCAGAGAATCAAATTTTGCAATTTTCTGATTTTTCTATGATTTATAATAATTATTTTAGTGAAAATGCTAGAAAATACATTTTTTTTTATTTTAAAATTACCACTAGGGCTTTAAAATTCAATATCTCACTAAATAGACCTAGGAAAAATGTGGGATTTGTTCCTAAGTGATTAAAATTCAAAATGTGACATTTTGGTGAATTTTATTATTTTTGTGATTTTTATTATTTTTAATTATTAAAAATATTAAAATATTATTAAAAATTAACTTTTTTAGAAAATTGAAATTTTAATTTTCTTAGGTTCCCCTGATATCAGAGAGGCTCCAAAACCAATTTGGTGAATTTTTGAAAAGTATTTTAAAAGTTATGAATTTTTAAAGTTTAAAATGGCTAAGTGACTTAATCGACCGATTAGTGGGGCTAACCGAAGTCCGATTGACCTCAAATTTTTATGGTAGATTCCTCTGATCCTAAAGGTCGAGTGGAGAATTGATTTCAAGTCAATTTGATGCACGGTTAACTCTAATTAATTAAAGACCTATTTTGGGTGTTTAAGCCGATTAGGGTTAATGCGAGTGAATTAACTCGAGTCTTATTTTTCCTAGAGTTCTATGGTCATAAGGAACATCACCAAATATTTCTAGAATTTATTTCACAACATGCTAATTTTTGGAATTAAAATACTCAAAACGACAACATGCATTTGAAAAATAAATAACTTTTCACGGAGATGGCCTACGACCTTGGAAAATTCGGGGAATGTTCCCGAGTTCGGAGGCTTAAAGCCACATGGTCTCATGCCATGGTGAATTGTATACATGCATGGAGAATTAAATGTATGCGAGAGAGTAAATAAATCATAAAAAATAAAATACTTAATGAAATTAAGTGATTTCTTTTCACATTATTCTCCTCTGTTCACTGAGCGAGAGGGTATTTTTATTTTATTTTTGTGATTTTTCTACACAAAGATATGGATTTTTGAAGTTTAGGGAATTAAATAAATAAAAAAATACCCTAATTTTCTATTTATCCACGCGGCGCCGGCGCATCCTCGGCGACTCCGAAGGCCGCGCGGCGCGCTCCCATTCGACGCCGCCACTCGAGTCGGCGGCCGGGCCCCGCGGTTCTCGCACCGTTTCTGGTCCGAGCGCCATCGAGGCCGTTCGTCCGCGCGTGTATTGAATGGACGGCATCCGTTCATCGTCCCCAGTGTCCTCGCTGGATAGCCGTCCACACTAAATCCACTAATATCTCACTCGATACTCGATGGATTTTCATGTTCTTATGCTCGCATGGATTCGTCTTGAAGAGACGAACACATCTATACGGCTAACATGCATTGGAACTAAGGCATTTGAAATAGAGAATCTTCGAAGCTCGGGATGAAGAGTTAGCTCATACCTTGGCTCGGAGAAGTGTGGCTTCGATACGAGAGTTGTTGCACCTTCGATTGGGTCCCGACAAGCTCCGGATGAAGTCTCCTGGTGCAGTGAATTGTACGGATATGATTTCGACCAAGCCGATCACAAAGCTTGGAGGACTGGAGCAAGCTGGGTGGCTTGGAGATGGGGCTTTTGGTGGTGGACACCTTCCCTTGGTACGGTGAAGGTGTAGAGCCGATCGATTTGGGAATTGGCTCGCTGTGGAGAAGTGTCCTGGTTTTTGGGCTAAAGTTTGAGCTCGAAATTGGGCTCGGCTAGAAGGAATTGGGTGGAATTCGGTGAGGATCGGGTGCTCTATGTGTAGAGAGTGATGCGGAGTGATTTTGGCGAGTTTCCTTAAGGTTTTTGTTTCGGCCCCTCTCATGGCCGAGAGGGGTGGAGTTTAAATAGGAGAGGGTGGAAGGCCTCTCGGAGGGAGTTAGGGCTTGGGATCGAGCTTGCTGCGGTGAGGAGAAGATCGGCCGTAGTGACCACTAGGCATGGGGCGGCTCGGCAAGTGAGAATTTCAATGTTGGCTCACATGTGAGCTCTCGGCCATGGTGTTTTCCGGCGGCACAGTGGCCGGCCGGCCGAGCAATGGTCACCATCTTGGTCGGGTGGGTCGGGAGTCGGGGTTTAGTGTAGGCGATTGAGGTTTGACATGTGTAAAGGAGTTTGATTTAAATGGAATGGGAGAAGACTCACTTTGGCTTGGTTTGGGTCAACCCACCATTTTGGGCTTGGTGCACCCTTCCAAGCTCGATTTTGAGTTGAGGGAATCATTTAGGTCGGCTTAGAAGGAGTGGTGAAGTCTCCATCCATGATGAGGTGGCTAAACATGGTTTAGTGTGTGACATGATTAAGGTAAAAAAGGGTTAAAGGAGGTTTAAGAAAGAACCCCCTCTTCTTGCCATAAATGGACTAATGACAAGTCAAAGCCCTCATGGCTTCATGTGGCTTGAGAATGGCTTGTTCATGGCTTCATTTGGCTTGGGAAAAGGTTGATTTGTTTCATGAAAAGGGTTTTAAGAAATTTTTTGGTAATTTGATGGGAATTTGGATGAAGCTTCATTTGGGATAATTCAATGATGATTTTAGGACTTAGGTAATGGATTTAATTAAATGGATGACAAATGGAGATGTCATGTGGGCTTTAGGGTAGATTTGGGCTTTTGAATTTTGAAGGAAATGGGCTTTTAAGAAGGTTTAAGGGAAGTGGGCTTTTAAGTTTAAGGATGTGTTCATGGATGGGAATTTTTGTAGAAGTTTGGGCCAAATAGTTGTTGGTTTTGGTTTAGGGATGTTTCATGAATAACTTGAAGCAAATTTGGGGTAGTTTGGGCTTGAATTGGGTTGGATTTGGATTCTTTTGGTGAATGGGCCAATATAGGTCCGAATGGGCCGAGTTGGGCCAATGTTGGGCTAGGGTTGAAATTTATGTAGAATTATTGTTGAGAAGTGTTTATGGGAGTGTTTCGAAGAGGTTTTGACTTTGGTTGGGCTTTGATTTTTGGGGTTTGGGTTCATTTGGGTTAGGTTTGGGCTTAGGTCGAAAAATGGGCCTTAAGGTCGAAAGTGGAATTGGATCCAAATGTCAATCAAATTGGACTTGGATTTGGTCTAAATTAGTATTAGGAATGTTGAATTGAAGTTTAGAATTGAATTGGACCAAAATTGGGGTCAATTGGATAGGTTTGGTTTGACATTGGGTTCACTTTGGATTAAAATGGGTCGAGTTGGAGGTTTTGACAAAAGTAGGGTAAATTGACAAAATTGGCCCATGGTGTAGTTGGACAAAATGAAATTGGGAATATTTGGGATTTTCTGGAATTTTCTGGGAATTTTTTGAATTTTTGGATTTTTAGGCCAGAAGGGTATTTTGGGTTATTTGGAGGGTATTGGGAGGTTTTCTTGGAATTTTTGGTATTTTTGGGTATGGATGATCAATTTGAGTGATGTGGAGGTGTTTGGGATTGATTTTGGAAAATTTTAGGTAATTTGGAAATTTTGCCAAAATTTGGGTAATTCGAGGGTTTTGGGTAGGTTTAGTAGGTGTAGGGTCCAGGGGTCAAAATTGAAAATTTGGGAAATTGAAGATTGGGTGAATTTGAGTGGGGTGAAATCATTTTGGTTGAGCCATGAAGCCATTTCAAGCCCATATGAGCCATGAAAGGACTCATTTGAGGCATTCAGTTATGTTGTTCACAACCTCTTGCCGAGGGCTTAGGGGTTAAGGACCATCCATGTGAATCACCTACATGAGTCGGGAGGTCAAGTTGGGTATGGGTGTGGTTTTAGGAAGTGTGTGGAAATGTAGTGTGTAAGTGTAGTGTAAGTCGGCCCCTTCACTGGACCGGGCCGCCGGGGCGATCTAAGGCGAAGAGTCCATAGGAACTCATCCTTTAAACTTCCATATTTGATTTCGACCCTCACAGGTGATTAGGGGTCTATAGTCGAGTTTGTGGAGTTTGCGGGGAGTTTAGAAGTGGTTTGAATTTCTAAAAGGCGGGTCCCGATTCTAGTCCTCTAAGATAGTCGAAGGAAAAGCCTAAGGCTAGATCTAAGCACTAAAAAGAAGAAAGGAAGACCTCATCGAAAATGAGGTCAACGAGGAGCTAACAAAGGTAGGTCGCAGGCTCTTCGCTAGTACCCGAGTTAACTTCCATTAACTCATCTATTGTGGATTTAATTTCTTCTTCGAATTCGGTGGAGCGTCTCGATTTGTAAATCTTCGAGTTCGTCCGTAGTTTCCATGCGGTTTTCATTGGACTTGCAAGTGACAACGAAGCAAAATTCGGTATCGTCGGCTGACCCTGCTGTACCGAATCCGAGTCCATACTTTGAATTGGGAGGACGGCGGAGTTATTCCATAACTTTTCAAAATGTTGTGATTGGCCTTTTGTCCATTGTCGAGGTAAGAAACCACGTTGAATTAAATTTTGAACACGGGGAGAGTACCACTCGAAAGGTAATTCCATTAATTCGATGAAGTGACATCTTCGAATTGTACATTATTTTCGAGTTTTGGAGGAAGAAGCACCACGGTAGAATTTGATCGGCTTTGCACCGTCACTACGTACCTCTTTGACCTCCATACCCTCGATCTTATTAGAATGGATCGGAGTTAGGGTCATAGTATGTACGTAGTGGTTAATCTTCTCGTACATTGATTTGTATTCTTCGTTCTTTTCATCTTCGAGGGAGATCTTGTATTGCGGCTTCTTTCGACTTATTGTTGCTTGCTTCTTGCTTGATTTCTTTTTCTTCTTCGGAACTATCATCCCGATCGACATTGATGGCTGGTTTCTTCGTCAATTGTCCTAGTGTCTCTACCACGGCCTCGTCCCGGCCTCGACCTCGGATGCGAGTTGTGGAGAAACCTTCACCATCTCGCCGGAAGGGAGTGGTGAGTGAGCGTTGGACTAGAACTTCGAGGTTCTTCGTTGTCTCGAACTTTCTTTGCTTCATTTGTTATGGTATCTCTGGAGAAGATTGTTTTCTTTGGCGGTGCATAATAAGCTGCATCTTCATGGACTCCGATCTCATGTACGGAGAATGGTTGTAAGTCACCTTTGATGCCTTGTTCCCCTCATCGTAGTACTTGATGCAGCGGTGTAGAGATGATGGTACCATCCTGTTTTCATGTATCCATGGTCGGCTCAGTAGAGCGTTGAACGACGTTTCGAATCGATTATATGAAATTTTGCGGTTGTCTTTGCTAAATCACCGGTCTTCATCGGTAGCGTTATTGACCGAGGGCTCTTTCTCCTTTACGGTTGAATCCTCTTAATAACATTTTGTCGGCCTCGAGCTCGCGAGCATCGATTTCCAAGTATGCTAGTGTTCGAAGACTCATTATATTGATTGATGCTCCTGGATCCACCAAAACTGCGGAGAGCGTAAACTTCCCGATCGTAAGCTGAAATGTACAACGGTCGGTTGTGATCTGTCATCCCAAGTAGTAGGTCATTGTCACGTGAAGGTAACACCTCGCTTGTTCCTTTAACGAGCGAGCCTCATCCAAGGAATCTCCGGCCATTTGAGCTAAGCGAATTTCCGGATCGAGTAAGGCCTTGATCGAGCTTCTCTCATCTCCTTTGATAAGATGAGAGCATCGTAGATGCTCGGTTTGGCTGGTAGTTTCCTAAGATGGGCTAGCACGTTGTAGTCACTTTGTTCTCCTGCGTCTCGGCTTCTTCTCGAATGGGTATTTCTTCTGTCAGGGTTGGTTCTTCTTGAACAACCACTGCTTTCCTTTGTCTTTTGGACCCATTCTCGGAGGTAGAACTCTTCCACTTCTCGAGTTGACTTCGTAATTTCTTCGAATCTAGTGTTGAGTTTGTCGGTGTCTCCTCTCGAATCGGAATGACGGGCTCTTCGGATTATCTTCAAAATGCGAAGGCTCTAACTCCATCGTAGCTTGGAGCTCCTCGAAATTCACGGATAGATCCGTTGCTTGTTGAACTCTCGTAGCCTCCTTGATGGATGCCTTCTTTGTCATTGTGATCGTCGAGATCATGTATGATTTGAGAATTGTTGTTGGTATCGAAATCGACGCCCGGATTGTCGCTAGTTACGTAATCGTTAGAAACAGTCAAAACGTAGCCAACGCCATCACCCTTATCATTATATGATCCCACCGAAGTGAGCGAGATAATCATACAAAATCGAGAGGTTCGAGGGATTTCTCCCCGAATCGGAAACAACTATCTTAGGATAAGCGGCCCCTAATCCAGCCTTAGGAGTCTCGGTCCCCTCTTCTTCGTCGATTTTCTTCTTCTCTTCGATTTTCTCTGTCGAGGTGGTTCTTCCATCGCAAGTGATAGTACGGCTTAACGGGTCTCGAACTACGAATTGAAGCTCGCACCGAAGCGGTTCGGATGTTGTCTAAAATCTTCTTCGAAGATCTCGTCGGGCGGTAGTCCATCCATCGTCGGTTGCATAGGGATCATCGGGATGACGGGATCGGTTGAGATAACATTGACGGAACCTCCTTTACGGGGTTCCTTCATGTACTCCTTCGGGATTGTTATATTTCCTTTCCGAAGGTTGTCGTTGAGCCGACTTTTGAAGGTAATGCGGTCTTCATCTTGTGCCCGAAGCATCCGATGGTAGGGGCGAAAGTTGGGATCACCTTTCTTGTTGACTTCCTCTGGTCTTTTGGGCTCCGGCGGTGGAAATCTGGAGTTTTCATTAAGCTACGGAACATCTTCGATCTTGCTTCATTTTTGAACGGATATTCTCTGCTCGAAGCTCCCTCGATGTACGTTGCGGACGAGACGGTTGTTCATCTTGCGGAGACGATCGATGCATCTGGACCGGGGTTCTTGGTAATTTTGTTGTGGTTCTTTGCGGCCGTTACGAGTGGTATTTGCATCGGTTGTTTGCCTTTGTCAGCTAGCTGCGACGACCCAGATTTCTTTTCGAAAGTCTTCACCGGCTTACGCTTGTCAGTCTTGTCGGCGAAACTTAATTGCTTCGCCTCTTCTTGCAAGCTTCCGGCCTTGCTTAACAACTTCTCGAAAGTCTTAATAGTGAATCCCTTGAGGAGAAGTGCTTATCGGGCCGTGAATGCTTTTAAGCGAGATGCTGATTGCATGTTGTTCTTGCGGTTGTGGTTCACACTTCATGCTTAAGTTTCTCCATCGAAGTATGTAATCCACCAAAGTTTCATTCGGCCTTTGTTTCTCTACCACTAAATCACCTATAGTGATGTGGTGCTTGAAACTCCGACAAATCGCTTAATGAAAAGACTCTCTAGCTCCGAGAATGTCTTCACGGAGCCGTTGGGTAATTACGCATACCGGTCGAAGGCGATTCACGACGATGGCTGACGAGCCGTCGGAAGAGTAGCGCATCGCTCCCGCCGGCATTGCAACAAGCGGCACGAAAGTGTGCGACATCTTGTCGGGGGTTCCCGGTTCCGTCGAAGGTCTTAAACGAGAGGTGGTACGAAGCCTTTCGGGTACTTGGACGGCGTCGAATTCTTACGGGTAAGGTCTACCGTCCGAATGGATGTCCCGTTCTTCGATTGTGCTAGGGCTTCTCGCACTTGCTTGCTCTACCGAGTTCTTGATATCCTTCTCGGGGATCATACTTTGTGTTGTGTCCTTTTCAAGTTGGTCATCCCCATTGACGGATGTAATCTCCTTTCCTCCGTCTACGATGTGAATGACTTACGGGGTGTCTCTACATGTGGTTGTACTTGACTGCGGAGAGTGGCCGGAGCTATGGCCATCTCTTCCATCCTCTTCGCCATTTGAGCGATCGTGTCGTCCTTTTCTGAAGGCTGTCTCTTCATCGGTTCCGGCTCCTCTCTTCTGCAGTCTGCGGGAGCACCTTGAGAAGGCGATGAAGCTCGTGTCTCGACCATGTTGATTTCGCATATTCGTTGTCCATGAATTCCGATGAGTCGATCTCATCTCCGAACTTTTCTTCTCTTTCTTTTGCCAACCGTCGGATGTCGGTTCTCGGCTTTTCCATGGCATCTTCTAGCGGAGCTTTCTGTGTATCTTTGTGGTTGTCATGCGATGGTTGCGGGTCCTTTTTCACGAGTCCCCTTCATCGCGGTAGCACTTTCTTCGGATTCCGGCCTCTGGCGAGACTTTCTTTCTCGGAATTTCTTGTTTCGATCTCAGTTGCCCCGTAGTGGGACGCCACACCATCCTTCTAGCGACGGAAGGTCTAGGACCGGATGGTCACATCGGCCGAAATGCTTTGGAAGGTGGTATCCTCCTGTCCGTAACACGATACTACGACGGGCGGGCTAGCCTTCATTCTCTTGCTTGGCTTTTCTATCATGACGGCGGGTTCTACTCGGGGCCCGAGACGGGATTTGAGCGGCACCCGTCCTATCCTTCGTAGAATTTCCGAGCACGGGGCGGTTTTCCTTCTTTCTTCAGCTTTTCCACCAAAGTTTGCGGTCGAGCGAAACGGCGTAGTTCTAGTTCTTTTCTTGCGGCTATCGTTGTAGTATGCGGGGCTGTGGTAATGTGGCGGCAATCTTTCGAACATTCTCCTCATCCTCTGCGGCGGAGAGGGATGGAACTCGCTTCCTCCCAAAGTGGTATGTAGTCGAGCGGTGGTGTATATTCGGTAACGGTGTATATTACGGCAACTACGGAATTTCCTCGGGAAGGCGATCTCGGCGGCTACGGCTTCCACGGCGATCCTTCTATTTCTATTTCTTCTTTGGGTCTTTGTCGGCGACGGAATCTTTGAAGCTGGACCCGATTTCGAAAACGAAGGTCTTACGGGAAGATCCGTACCCTCCGCGGTAACGGAGTTTACCATAGTTACGGATTTCTTTCCCCTTTGATTTGGCGGAAGTCGGGGTAGGTGCGAAACAACTAGACCGGTGGGGGTAGTAAGAACGGTCCTCTGCGGACGGCGGTACTCCTCTGAGTCGGGACCCTTTGCGGGGGAGGAAACTCTTGGGTCGACCTAAGGTTGAACTCGAGCGGTGGTTCCTCGGCTTCGGATACCTTGTTCGTCGGTGCGAAGAGGGAGACGTCGGTGACCTTGACGTTCGTGTTTTCGAATCCTGTCCAAATCGGATGACCCCATTGTCGGGCGGCTCATCCTTATAGACGGCGAAGTCCAGGTCCGTTGGTGAAGGAGAAAATCGGTTTCGGGGCTTCCATTTCGCGAGGTAGATTACGGTTGTCGGTCCGAGTTATGCTTCTTTTCTTTAGGACGAAAAGAAAGGAATTAAAAAGAGTCCGAACTCATTCTTTGTTCATGTATTTATAAAAAAGAATCATTTGTTAAAAGAATCACTTATTAGAGGGTTTGTTTATTTAGAACGGAACGTTCGAAGGTGTAGAGAAGGTAAGGAATCCGATTCGAGTTGGAAAGGGAAAGAAAGTCTTAAGCAAGACTTCTCGACTCGAAGGATCATTCCTAAACTAACACTATGTGAGGTCCACCCCTCCTCGGAAATGAGGTAAAAGGATCTCGGAACCTCTGCGTTTAGGGGTGTCTAAGCAGTGGCTCCTAAATCCGAGAGAATGTTGGCTATACTTGTTCGAGATAGAAATGAACATAGTATTCCAACGGAAAGAAGGGTAGTTTGATCCATTAGGGACATGGATACACTACCGATTTTTGAAAACGGAATTATTTGATTATAATGGAGAGAGGAATGATCCCCGACGTGAGTCGCCGAAGTATGTCGGCATATTTTAGGTTGTATTGTATTTTAAAGGGGGTCGCCTAACGAAGTTGTCGGCGAATTTAAATTTTAAATTTGATTTAAATATATATATAATTTAGAAAGTAGTATTTGGCTTTGAAAATAATTTTTAAATTTGAAAGTTTTAAGATATGAGATTAAACCGATCTCGCATCCCGAATAGTTTATATAAACGAGCACCGCACCTGCAAACCGTGTATCTATCCCTAAGGATAGACACCGCTTGATGGTGGGGCTCGATCGAATAAACTAGAAGTTTTGTGACATCCGTTTGGTCTGCGAACCAATTTTATAAGCCGACAAATTCCACGCTTAATATGAAAGTATCAAACGGGGTTTATATTACACAGGTTCTTTAAAATTCCTTATAAGGGCAAGCCCCTATAGTTAATTACATCTTAAGTGACGGGAATCACCTAAGAAAACTCTCGATAATAATCGATAACTACGCTTTCGAGAATTTCGAAGTTTAAGGTTTTCGAAGATTGAATTTTGGAATTTCGATAGGGAATGGATCAAATTTTGGAACATTTTGTTTTGTGAATCCAAAGGAAGAAAGGTAGGAGAAATCAACGATTCGAAGTGAACTTCGGTAATTTCCCGACTATCATATCGTTTGGCTTGAGTTTAGGAAAGTCCTAATACTTATTTAAATGTTTTGATCTTGCCGATTTTAATTAATTAGGGCTTATATTTGTATGATAAAATCAAACAAATAGCTTTAGAAGATGTGAGGGTTTGTTGTCGTATCGGACGACTACCTCGGAATCCTAAGACCGGTTAGGGCTTAATTTGCGATACGAATGCACTAACGAAGAGTTGAGGATTTATGTTGCACTAGGCGAAGCTACCTCGAAGTCCTATGGCTTGGTTGTTTAATTCTAGGAAAGTTTTCTTGAAGTAGGTTCGAAGTTTTGCTGATGACGATGGCCGTGCTTTGCCCACCATGCTCGAAGCTCCTTGTTGTTGCGAGAGGTTTAGTTTTAGAAATCATAAATCGGGGAATGAGAAAAGTGTTTTGGTTTAGAGAAAATCTTAATTTCCAAGTGTTTTTTACGTTTTAATTAAAACAAATCTTAAAGTTGATTATAACGACACCGGTTAAGATCCCGCGGTTCCATCCTTCAGGCATCATTATTTTTATCGGATTCACTTAGTCCGGATGAATTTGCTAAACTCAGCTGAATGAGTTCCACACTTTCATTTAGACCGTGGGAAATCCCGTTAGCAACACGTAGGTTACATCATCCGAGGTATTCCCGATCATCCAACGGGACGTTTTAATTTAGTTGCAATTGTAGTTTTGTGTTACGTTTGTGATTAAATTTTGAGTTGTTTTATATTTTGAAATGTTGTGGCGGTGAATTTTATCTTGCGATGACTTTTAACTTAGTTTTGGTTTCGGTTTTAGGGACTATCCTAAAGGTGTGGGTTTTCATGCAACGATTGTTTTATCATGCGAGAAAAGTAAAGTGCATTTACGATAAAGTAAATTGCAAGAAAGTAAATTGCGAGAGAGTAAATTGAAATAAAATAAAAGCGTACACGGAGGTTCTTCCCGTCATCCCAAGCTGCACTTAAAACACAATTAGAATATTTAAGCAAGTTCCTAGGTAAAGCTAAGGGAAAGGTTATGGTTTTATACCAAATTCCTAATCCTATGGCTAGTCGTCTCCTATGACGTCTCAGGTTCTTTGTGTTTTTGTTTGAAGGACGATTTTCATCATCGAAGAACGATTAAGTCCGATTGTTCTTATAAATATCCTATCATATTGAGGAAGTGTTTAAGAAGAATCTTAAACATCTTTTCGATATTTCCAGGATTGTTTTAAGTCCGAATGAATTTAATTATATAAATGAATCGATCGTCAGAGGTTTTGAGTCTTGTTAACTTGCTCGGTGAACTAGGACATTTGAATATCACTATGAGTGAGATAACACTTCATTTGATGTCTCATTTAGGAGTTATAATAATCAAAGCTTTCGAGGGTAAATTAGTATTGAAATGATTTGATTTAAGTTAAAGGGTTTAAATTTGGAATAGTGTTCAAGTTGTTTTATATTTAATTTCCTTTATGTCTTAGGTGATGTTATATTTAATTCAATTTAATTTAATTGAGTTTTAATTTAACTTAATTTAATTTAATTTGATTTGGTGTTTAATTAATTTGATTTGATTTAATTTAATTTAATTATTTAATTTAATTTAATTTAATTTAATTGTTTAATTTAATTTAATTATTTAATTTAATTTAATTTAATTATTTAATTTAATTTAATTTAATTGTTTAATTTAATTTAATTTAATTATTAAATTTAATTTAATTTAATTTAATTTTAATTTAGTTTAATTTAATTTTAATTTGTTTTAATTTAATTTAATTTAATTATTAAATTTAATTTAATTTTAATTTAATTTATCTTTAATTTACTTTATTTTTAATTTTAATTGAAATTTCAAAAGAGTTTAATAATTTAATCAAGTCTTTTAATATTTTAAATTTGAGTTATCATTTTAATTAAAAATTGAGTATTAATGATATAATTAGTTTAGGGATTTTTAAATTAAAGAATAAATCTCTTCCTAATAAATATCCCTTATTTTAATAATTCCAATTTTATTATTCTTCCAAATTTAATCCATTATTTAATTAAAGTTTAATCATTTTGAAATTATTTAATGGGTTTCTACCCTTTAATTATTTAAATTTCAATCATCCAAATCAGATTAAGATCAAATGTTTTACTTGTTGATTTCTTATTAAACCTAAAGTTTTAATTAAGGGTTGAAAGTTTAATTACCATTTTACCCTTTAAGCTTAATAATTTCATAACTCACTAAATTGAACTCAAATGAACTTGAAATTTTTATGTGACTTCACTCATATGTCAATAAAGACATGAGAGGAGAAAATGTGATTTTTACGTATTTAATTTATTTATATAATTATTTTGATGGAAAATAGAGATTTTCAAGGAAAATTTAATAACATGACCAAGGGAAAGTTTCTGTCTTTAAGAAAATTAGGGGACATTTCTAATGACCAGAGAAGCACTTGGACCAATTTTGGTGATTTTTTGAATTATATTATTTTTATTATAATTATTTTAAGTTTTGGAGTGTTAATTAATTTAAAAATAAAATAAATGTTGAAAAATGGGTTTTATATTTTTCAAAAATCTCTCTGATATCAAGGAAACCGAGAGAAACAAATTTTGCAATTTTCTGATTTTTCTATGATTTATTATAATTATTTTAGTGAAAATGCTAGAAAATACATTTTTTTAATTTTAAAATTACCCTAGGGTTTTAAAATTCAATATCTCACTAAATAGACCTAGGAAAAATGTGGGATTTGTTCCTAAGTGATTAAAATTCAAAATGTGACATTTTGGTGAATTTTATTATTTTTGTGATTTTTATTATTTTTTAATTATTAAAAATATTAAAATATTATTAAAAATCAACTTTTTTGAGAAAATTGAAATTTTAATTTTCTTAGATTCCCCTGATATCAGAGAGGCTCCAAAACCAATTTGGTGAATTTTTGAAAAGTATTTTAAAAGTTATGAATTTTTAAAGTTTAAAATGGCTAAGTGACTTAATCGACCCGATTAGTGGGGCTAACCAAGTCCAATTGACCTCAAATTTTTATGGTGGATTCCTCATGATCCTAAAGGTTAGTGAAGAATTGATTTCAAGTCAATTTGATACACAGTTAACTCTAATTAATTAAAGACCTATTTTGGGTGTTTAAGTCGATTAGGGTTGTTTTGAATGAACTAAGCCAAAATCTATTTTCCTAGGGTTCTCTGGTCGTAAGGAACATCACCAAATTTTCTAGAATTTATTTCACAACATGCTTATTTATTGGAATTAAAATACTCAAAACGGTGACACTGAACTTGAAAAATCAAGAACTCTTCATAGGGATGGCCTCGACTTTGGAAAATTCAGGGAATGTTCCCAAATTCAGAGGCTTCAAAAGCCCTATAGTCTCATGCCATGGTGAATTGTATGCATGCATGGAGAATTAAAACAATGCGAGAGAGTAAATAAATTATAAAAAATAAAATACTTGATGAAATTAAATGATTTCTTTTCCACATTATTCTACTCTCTTCGCTGAGCGAGAGTGTATTTTTATTTTATTTTTCTGATTTTTCTACACAAAGATATGGATTTTGAAGTTTCGATATTTAATAAATACATTAAATACCCTATTTATCTACTTATCCACGCGGCGCCGGCGAAACATCGGCGGCTCCGAAGAGGTACGTGTCGCGCTCCCATTCGACGCCGCCACTCGAGTCGAGCGGCCCGGGCCCCGCGGTTCTCGCACCGTTTCTCGGTCCGACGCCATCCGAGCCGTTCGTCCGCGCGTGTATTGAATGGACGGCATCCGTTCATCGTCCCCAGTGTTCTCGCCGAGAGCCGTCCACACTAAATCCACTAGATCTCGCTCGATTCTCGATGGATTTTTACGTTCTTATACTACTATGGATTCGTCTTGAAGAGACGAACGCATCTATACGGTTAACATGCATTGAAACTAAGGCATTTGAAATAGAGAATCTTCGAAGCTCGGGATGAAGAGTTAGCTCATACCTTGGCTCGGAGAAGTGTGGCTTCGATCGAGAGTTGTTGCACCTTCGATTGGGTCTCAGCAAGCTCCGGATGAAGTCTCTCGGTGCAGTGAATTGTACGGATATGATTTCGACCAAGCCAGATCCACAAAGCTTGGAGGTCTGGAGCAAGCGGGTGGCTACGGAGATGGGGCTTTTGCTGGTGAACACCTTCCCTTGGTACGAGTGAAGGTGTAGAGCCAATCGATTTGAGAATTGGCTCCTTGTGGAGAAGTGTCCTGGTTTTGGGTGGAATTTCGACTACGAAATTGAGCTTTCGAGAGGAGAAATGGCAGGGGAATTCCACTGGGGATCAAGTGCTCTAAGGGTGGAGAAGGGTCTGGAACAATTTTGGCAGAGTTTTGGCAAGGTTTGTGCTTCGCTCTCTTCATGGCCGAGAGGGGTGGAGTTTAAATAGGAGAGGGTGGAAGGCCTCTCAGGGGGAGTTAGGGCTTGGGATCGAGTTGCTGCAGTGAGGAGAAGATCGGCCATGGTAGCCACTGGGGATGGGGCGGCTCGGCGAGTGAGAATTTCAATGTTGGCTCACATGTGAGCTCTCGGCCATGGTGTTTTCCGGCGGTGCGGTGGCCGGCCGGCCGAGCGATGGTCACCATCTTGGTCGGGTGGGTCGGGGCTGGGGTTTAGTGTAGACGATTGGCAAATGCCATGTGTAAAGGCTTTGATTCAAAGTGGAATGGGGGCATGGCTAAATTTGAACCTAAATGGGTCAACCCACCCATTTGGGCTAGGTGCACCACCCAAGGCCTGGTTTTGGGCTGAGGGAAAAGTGATTTGGCTCGGCATAATCGGTAGGGTCGAGTCATCAATCCAAGCACGATTAGGCTTAAGCATGGTTTAGTGGAATCATGGAAGTGGTTAATCACCTTTAGGAATTAAGGAAAGAGCCTCCTCCTTTTGCCCAAAATGGCATGGTGACATGTAAAGAGGCTCTCATGGCTTGCATATGGCTTGTGCATGGCTCCATGGCTCCATTTGGCTTGGGAAAAGGTTTGGTCGATTTCATAAAAAGGATTTTAAGGATTTTGGATAATTTGGTGGAAATTTGGATGAAGCTTCATTTAGAATTATTTGATGATTGGTTTAGGACTTAGGGATGATTTTAATTGAAAATATGATGAGGGGAAATGTCATATGGGCTTTGGAAGAATTTTTTTTTTTGGGGTTTTGGATTTGGTGGAAGTGGGCTTTTTTTTTTAAAATGGTTTAAGGAATGGGCCCTTAAGTTTAAAAATGAATTTATGGATGGGAATTTTGTAAAGAGGTTGGGCCAAATAATTGTTGGGTTTAGCTCATGGATGTGTCATGAGTGATTTGAAACAAATTGGGGGTGATTTGGATTTGAATTGGGTTGAATTTGGGTTAGGTTTGGGTTTAGGTCAGAAAAATGGGCCTTTTGACCTTGGATTGAGTTTGAGTGGGACTTGGGTTCAAATTTTGGGCAAATCATGTTAGGGTTTTGTTTGTGGGAATGTTAAGGAAGATTTAGAAAAGATTTGAGGTTAATTGGAGTTGAATTGGGTGAGTTTGGGTTAAGTTTGGGTCATGGGTCCAAATTTGGGCTTTAAGGCCAAAAGTGAGATTGGATCCAAATGTCAATCAAATTGGACTTGGATTTGGTCTAAATTGGTATTGGGAATGTTGAATTGAAGTTTAGAATTAAATTGGACCAAAATTGGGGTCAATTGGGTAGGTTTGGTTTGACATTGGGTTCACTTAGGGTTAAAATGGGTCGATTTGGGGGTTTTGACAAAAGTAGGGTAAATTGACAAAATTGGCCCATGGTGTAGTTGGACAAAATGAAATTGGGAATATTTAGGATTTTCTGGAATTTTCTGGGAATTTTCTGAATTTTTGGATTTTTAGGCGAGAAGGGTATTTTGGGTATTTGGAGGGTATTGAGAGGTATTTTTGGAATTTTTGGTATTTTTGGGTATGGATGATCAATTTGAGTGATGTGGAGATGTTTGAGATTGATTTTGGAAAATTTTGGGTAATTTGGAAATTTTGCGAAAATTTGGGTAATTTCGAGGGTTTTGGGTAGGTTTAGTAGGTGTAGGGTCTCGGGGGTCAAAAATTGAAAATTTGGGAAATTGGAGATTGGGTGAATTTAGGTGGAAAGAAATCATTTTGGTTGAGCCATGAAACCATTTCAAGCCCATATGAGCCATGAAAGGACTCATTTGAGGCATTCATTATGTTGTTCCTAACCCTCTTAGCGAGGGCTTAGGGGTTAAGGACCATCCATGTGAATCACCCACATGAGTCGGGAGGTTAAGTTGGGTATGGGTGTGGTTTTAGGAAGTGTGTGGAAATGTAGTGTGTAAGTGTAATGTAAGTCGGCCCCTCATCGGACCGGGCCACTCGGGGGTGGTCTGAGGCCGAAGAGTCCTATAGGAACTCATCCTTTAAACTTCCACATTTGATTTCAACCCTCTAGGTGATTAGGGGTCTATAGTCGAGTTTGTGGAGTTTGCGGGGAGTTTAGAAGTGGTTTGAATTTCTAAAAGGCGGGTCCCAATTCTAGTCCTCTAAGATAGTCAAAGGAAAAGCCTAAGGCTAGATCCTAAGCACTAAAAAGAAGAAGGGAAGACCTCATCAAAAATGAGGTCAACACCTCCTGACATGTTATGTTTTTATTTTAACTATCATCCTACAGAAGGGGAATTAGATGAGATCATGGAATTTCTGACTGATGGAAGAGGATTATGGAAAATAACAAATGATAGAAGAGTGAACTTTCCTTCTTTGAGTAGCAATGAGCGTAGCTCTCCTTACTTCTTGAATTTCTGTGGGCGCAGCACTGACGAGCCTGCCCTCTGCCGTGGCAACTACTGACTTGATTTTCTTGCTTTCCTCAGTGTTTGTCTTTCTTTTCTTGTTGCTGGATTGGTGGCTTGGGCCACCCATCTTCATCACTGTTCGGCTATGAAGCTCTTCTTGGTCCACTGGGACCCGATCATTTTCTTCATGCCGTAGGTGGCGGGTGTGAAGTCGAATCAATTTCTATTCTTGCTCCATCCTTCACCCTCTTTTCATCGAGTGCGAGACTCATGCCATTTTTAAAGTTTAGGACCAACCATCCGTTCGACATTTCCCTGCGAAGAAGACAAGGAAAGGATCAGGGGCTGTACTAAGAACAAGAACTTTAAGAAAATATTTATCACTGAAGATTCTTATTCACTTATTTTAATTTAAAGGAAGGTAGGAACAGATGAGGAAAGACCAGGAACAAGATTTGATTTGAAAGGAAGGGTAAAATTTATTATGATTTCACATGTTTCATTTTTTAGCACATATTATTTTTTTTTATTTTTCTTTTGTCATCCATTTTTATGTTTTTGGGTTCGGACCCAGTCACAAAGTGATTGCTTCACTCGTGTTTCTAGGGATAAGACTCTATTTTAGAGGCCACCCTTCGAAAAATCAGGTTGTGTAATACTTCTTTAAATATCGTCCATTGATTGGAAGCATTTGTCGTTCTCCTTGGTAATTCACAAGTTGGTAGGAGCCTCCTGAGTAGACTGCCTCGACCACAAATGACCCTTCCCAAGTCGGTTCAAATTTGCCTCTATCTTGCGATGTGCAAGAATAGGTCTTCCGAGAACAAGAACTAAGTCACCAACTTTGAAAGTTCTTGGGCGGACCAGTTTATCATGGGTCTGGATCATCTTTGCTTGGTACTGTTCCAAATTTTGTTGCGCTGCAAGTCTTTTTCCTTCCAAGTTTTCTAGTTCTTCTAGTCGTAATCTGGCATTTTCTTCTGTAGTAATTTTATTTGCAATCGCAATCCCGAGTGATGGAAGCTGAACCTCCAAAGGTAAAACTGCCTCGGACCCGTACACTAAAGTGTAAGGCGTAGACTGAGTAGGAGTCCTGAAAGTTGTCCTATAGGCCCATAAGGCTTCTAACAACTTCTCATGCCAATTTCTCTTGTTGTCGTCCAAATTTTTCTTTAAAATCTAAACGAGAGTTTTATTAGAAGCCTCGGCCAAGCCGTTTGCTCTTGGGTAGTAGATTGTTGAGTATCGCCAATCGATTCCATGTCTTCTGACAAAATTGTTGATTTTTGTGCTTCTGAATGTGGACCCATTATCTGAAATGATTCTGCGCGGTACTCCGAAACGGTAGACAACTTGATTCTTGAAAAATTGCAGCACGTGGTGTGCCTTTACTTCTCTGAGTGGAACTGCTTCTGCCCATTTAGAAAAATAATCTGTAGCTGCAAGGATGAAGCGATGTCTTCTTGAAGAAGGAGGATCTATCGGACCCACTATATCTGTGCCCCAACACTCAAATGGCCACGATGCAATTGTCGAATGTAGCACATTTGGAGGTTGGTGTAGAACCACTCCGTGCACTTGGCACTGGTGACAGCTCTTGGCGACTTTCATACAGTCGGTCATCATTGAGGGCCAGCAGTACCCTAGTCTTTTAATTTTCATTTTCATTTTCGGACCGCCGATGAGCACCACAAAGTCCTGAATGCACTTCTTTGACAATTTCACGAGCCTCGGACCCGCTCAGGCATCTTAACCACATCTGATCAAAAGACCTTCTGTATAATGTATTGTTTATTAATGCGTAAGACAAAATTCTTTTCTTGATTTGATGGGCTAATGACATATCGTCTGGTAATTTACCTGTTTGCAGGTAGTCTATTAGCGGTTGACGCCAATCTTCTGTGTTTTTCATCACTGCTGCAACTGATTCCTCTGCTTTTTCGATTCTCGTATCATATCCATGTCGAGCTGTGATAGGACTCGTCGTCCTTGAGCCGACACTTCAGCCGACTCATCTTGTAAGCGAGGCAAATTCTTTTGCAAGGCGAGCTAGCGCATCCGCGGAGCATTTTCTCTTCACGGGGATCTTGTAGATTGTTACATTCGGAATTTGTTCAAACGAGTTTCATGGCATGCTGAAAGTATTGCTCGAGTCTTGGCTTTAAAATTATGTATTGTCCGGTGACTCGTTGGATGATCAGTCGAGAATCTCCGTAGATGTTGATGTCCGTTATTCCCATTTGAATGGTTAGTTCTAGTCTCGTTATGAGGGCTTCGTATTCTGCCTCGTTGTTTGTGCACGGCTACGTTAAGTGGTAGGAGTATCTTAACATCCCCGGCTCCGGTGTTATAAAGATTAGTCCGATTCCTGCCTTACCGAGCACTTATCGTTTGCAATTCTTTATCTTTACGTGCTTGAGGACGCTCCGTCGAAGTATAGTTCCCGACGTCGATCATCAGTGTCTTCTAGGATCATTATCTGCTCGTCAGGCAAATTGTCGTCGAGAGGCGAATCTGCCGGTAAAGGGTGTGCTGCAAGGAAGTCAGCTAGAACTTGTCCCTTTACGGCACGAAGAGTAACGAAAGTTATGTTGAATTGCAATAATATCATTGACCACTGGCAAGTCCGCCGAAAGCTGTCGGTCGGGTCATCGAAATATTGCGATGGGTTAACTTTCGAAATGAGGTTGATCTTATGAGAAAGCATGTAATGCTCGAGTTTACGTGCGGCGAAGATCGGGGCCAAACAATGCTTCTCGATTGGAGGATACTTTACTTCGTCGGAATCGGACGACGGCTTAAGCGAGTAGAGAGCATTTTCTTTTCCCTCATCATTGACACTAGAGGCATCGGGGACTCGTCTCGAGCCGCGGTATAAAGTATCAACGGTCTGCACGAGATCGGGACTCGCTAAGACGAGGAGGTGTCATTAAATATTGCTTAATGTCCTCGAAGGCCCATTGGCATTTCTCTTCCCAAATGAATTTGACGTCCTTTTTAACTAATGCCGAGAAGGGCTGACACCTACCTGACAAGTTCGAGATAAAGCGTCGAAGATATGTCAGCTTCCCTTGAAAGGACCATAGCTGTTTTAAGGTTTTGGGAGGAGGCATCTCTAAGATAGCTTTAATCTTTTCCAGATTAATTTCGATTCCGCGATGTCAGACAACAAATCCTAAGAATTTCTAGGAGGTGACGCCGAAGGTGCATTTTAAGGGATTCATCTTAAGGTTGTATTGCCTTAGTCGCTCAAAAACAATTCTCAAATCATACAGGTGATCTTCCTTCAGTTTGCTTTTAATGACCACATCATCCATGTAGCACTCAACTTGGTTGTGAATGAGATCATCAAAAATCTTTGTCATCGCTCTTTGATATGTTGCTCCTGCGTTCTTTAGTCCGAATGACATTACTGTGTAGCAATACACTCCGATCGGCGTTCGAAAGTCTGTGAGCTTTTCGTCTTCCGGTGCCATCTTTATCCGGTTGTATCCCGATGATCCATCCATGAATGAAAATATTTCATGTGTTGAAGCAATGTCAATCATCAGTTCTGGGATTGGTAGTGGAAATTCATCCTTTGGACATGCTTTATTTAAATCCCTGAAGTCTACGCAGATTCTGATCTGACTATTTTTCTTTCTAGCTAGTACCACGTTGGCTAATCAAGTAGGGTATTGTTCTTCACGGACAAATTTAGCGTCGATTAGCTTATTAACTTCGGCTATTACTTGTTGCTCAATTTCTAGACGCATTCTTCTAGAAGCTTATCTAACTGGAACAGAAGTAGGATCCACTCCTAACTTGTGAACTGCGACTTCTGGATCTAATCCTGGTATTTCGTCGTAACTCCAAGCAAAACAGTCCTTGAATTCCATTAATAGCTTGATCATTTCCTCGGAATCTTCTTTATTGAGTAAGGAGCTAACAAAGGTTGGCCTCAGGCTCTTTGCGTACCTAAGTTAACTTCCGTTAACTCGTCCTATCATGGATTTAATTTCTTCTTAGAACTTTGGTGGAGCGTCTCCAATTTGTAGCTCTTCAAGATCTTCTGTAGTTTCCAAGCACTCTTCATTAGGTTCACAAGTGACAGCTAAGCAAAATTCCATATCGTCAACTGAACCTACTGTGCCAAATCCGAGACCATGTTTTGAATTGGAAGGCCGACCGGCTTTGTTCCATAGTCTTTCAAAATGTTGTGACTGACCCTTTTTCCATTGTCGAGGTAGGACACCACGTTGAATTAAATTTTGAACACAGGGAGAGTACCACTCAAACGGTAATTCCAATAATTCGGAAGAAGTGACATCTTCAAATTGTACACCCTTTTCATTATTGGAAGAAGAAGTACCACGGTAAAATTTGATTGGTTTAGCACCACCGCCATGCACTTCCTTGACCACCATACCCTCGATCTTATTAGACTGGATCGGGGTTAGGGCCATAGTGTGTACATGGTAGTTAATCTTCTCGTACATTGATTTATATTCTTCATTCTTTTCATCTTTGAGGGAGATCTTGAATTGTGGTTTCTTCTGGTTTATTGTTGCTGCTTCTTTCTTGATTTCCTCTTCTTCTTCAGAGCTGTTCTCCCAATTCACGTTGATTACCGGCTTTTTCTGTCCAACTGTCCCAACATTTCTGCCACGACCTCGTCCCCGGCCTCGACCTCGGGTGCAAGTTGTGAAGAAACCTTCACCATCTCATTGTAAGGGAGTGGTGAGTGACTGTTGGACTAGAACTTCAGGCTCTTCGTCGTCTTGAACTTCTTTTGCTTCGTTGGGCATGGTATTTCTGGAGAAGAGTGTTTTCTTTGGAGGCACGTAGTAGGCTGCATCTTCATAAATTCCAATTTCATGTACGGAGAACGGTTGCAAGTCACCTTTGATGCACTGTTCTCCTCCATCGTAGTATTTTATGCACTAATGCAGAGACGACGGTACCATCCGGTTCTCATGTATCCACGGTCGGCCCAGTAGCCTGCGTTGAACGATATTTCAGAATCAATTATATGGAATTTTGCGGTTGTCTTTGCTAAATCACCGGTCTTCATCAACAGCGTTATTGATCCGAGGGCTCTTTCTCCTTTCTGGTTGAATCCTCTTAGTAACATCTTGTCTGCTTCAAGCTCACAAGCATCAATTTCCAAGTATGCTAGCGTCCGAAGATTCATTAACGCTCCTGGATCCACCAATACTCTGGAGAGCGTAAACTTTCCGATTGTGACTGAAATGTACAACGGTCGGTTGTGATCGGCTGTCCCAAGTAGTAGATCACTGTCCGTGAAGGTAATACCTCGATGTTCCTTTAACGAGCAAACCTCGTCTAAGGAATCTCCGGCCATCTGAGCTAAACAAATCTTTGGATCAAGTAAGGCCTTAATCAGAGCTTCCCTCATCTCTTTTGATAAGATGAGAGCGTCGTAGATGCTTAGTTTGGTCGGTAGTTTCCTAAGATGGAGCTAGCACTTTATAGTCCACTTTGTCACCATGTGTTCCGAGTTTCTTCCCGAATGGGCAATTCTTCCTGTGGGGTTGATTCTTCTCGAACAACCACCCGCTTTCCTTTGTCTTTTGGACCCATTCTCGGAGGTAGAACCCTTCCACTCCTTAAGTTGACTTCGTGATTTTTTTGAATGCATCTGCGAGTTTACTGGTGTCTCCTTTTGAATTGGCATGACAGGTTCTTCTGGAGTCGCTTCGGAATCTGAAAGCTCTAACTTTATTGTGATTGGAGCTCCTCGAAATTCACAAACATATTCATTGCTTGTTGAACTTTCGTAGCCTTATTGGTGAATGTCTTCTTTGTCATCGTGATTGTCGAGGTTGTGTATGATTTGAGAATTGTTATTTGTATCAAAATCGAGATCCGGATTAGATTGGTTGTCGTTAGTTGCGTAATCGTTAGAAACAGTCAAAAAGTAGCCAACGCCATAACTCTTATCATTATAAGATCCCGTCGGAGCGAGCAAATAATCTTACAGAGTCAGAGGTTCGAGGAATTTTTCCCCCGAATCGGAAACAACCATCCTAGGATAAGCAGCCCCTAGTCTAGCCTTAAGAGCCTCAGTCTTTTCTTCTTCTACGATCTCCTTTTTTTCTATGATCTTTTCTTCCTGGGGTGGTTCTTCAATCACAAGCGATAGCGCCGGCTTGACAGGTTTTGAACTTTGAATCGAAGCACATACCGAAGCGGTTTGGATGCGATCCAAAATTTTCTTCTATGACTTCGTCCAAGCGGTACTCCATCCATCATTCGTCGTGTAGGGATCTATAGGAACAATAGGATCCGTTGAAATAACATTGACGGAACCGCCTTTCTGGGGTTCTTTCATGTATTCCTTCGGAATCGTTATGTTCCCTTTTCAGAGATTGTCGTAGAGCCAAGTCTTGAAGGTAATGCAATCCTCTATCTTGTGCCCGAGCATCCGGTGGTAAGGGTAATAGATGGGATGGTCTTTCTTATTAACTTCTTCTGGCTTCCTGGTTTCTGGTAGTTGGAAATCCGGAGTCTTCATCAAACTGCGGAACATCTTTGGCACTGCCTCATTCTTGAACGGATATTCTCTATTTATAAGCTCCTTTAACGTGCGCTGCGGGCGAGGCGGTTGCTCATGTTGTTGAGTTGGCTGATAACCGGGTCGAGGTTGTTGGTAGTTCTGCCGAGAGTTCGTCGATAGACTGTGCCGCTGTCGCTCATTGTATTTGCATTGTTGCTTGCCCTTATCGATCGCTGCGACGATCCGGATTTCTTTTCAAATGTCTTCGCGAAGCTTCGTTTGTCCGTCTTGTAGACGAAACTTAGTTCTTTCACTTCCTCTTGCAAGCTTCGGCCTTGCTTAACAACTTCTCGAAAGTCTTAATTGTAAATCCCTTAAGGAGAAGTGCTATCGGGCCGTGAATGCTTTTAAGCAAGATACCGACCGCATGCTTGCTCTTGTAAGTTTGTGGCTCACACTTCATGCTTAGATTCCTCCATCGAAGTATGTAGTCCACTAAAGTTTCGTTCGGTTTCGTTTCCGCACCACTAGATCACCGATGGTGATATGGTGTCGAGCTCCGACAACCTGTTTCACGAAGAGGTTCTCTAATTCCGAAAATGTCTTTACCGAACCGTTCGGTAACTCCGCGTACCAATCGAAGGCGATCACGACGAGTCGCGATGAAGCCGTCGGAAGAGTAAGGCGTCGCTTCCACCGGCGTTGCAATAACTAGCGCGAAAATGTGCGACATGCTGTCGAGGGTTTCCAGTACCATCAAAAGTCTTGAACGAGAGGTGGTACGAAGCCTTTTGGGTATTATATCGCATCAAATTCTTCGGGGTAAGGTCTACCCGTCCGAATAGATGCTCCGCTCTTAGACTCGTGCTAAGGCTTCTCGCACTTCTTTGTTCTACCATGCTCTTGATGTCTTTCTCCGGAATCATATTACGGGTAGAATCTTTCTTCGGCTGATCGTCTCCGTTAATGGATGTAATCTCTTTTCCTCTCGTCCGTAATATGAATAAATTCGGAGGCGTTTCTCTTGGGGGTTGAACCCGACTACGAAGAGTGGCTAGAGTGCTGGCCATCTCTTCCATCCTTTTCGCCATTTAAGAGATTGTATCATCTTTTTCTCAAAGTTGTGCTCTTGATATTTCTGGTTCATCTCTTTCTGCAGCTGCCAGAGCACCTTGCGAAGCTGACGATGCTCGTGTCTCAACCATGTTGATCTCCACATATTCGTCATCCATGAATTCCGACGAATCGACTTCATCTCCGAACTTTTCTTCTCTTTCTCTTGCTAATCGTTGAATGTCGGTTCTTAGCTTTTCCATAGCGTCCTCCGATGGTCTTTTTCGTACGATTTCGCAGTTATCATGTGATGGTGCGTGGATTTCCTTCTTGGGAGTCCCCTTCATCGCGGTGGTGCTCTCTTCGGACTCGAGTCTCCCGACGAGACTTTCCTTTCGGGTCATTGTTTCGGTCTTAAGCGGCCGGTAGTAGGATGCCATACCATCCTTTTAGCGGCGAAGGCTACAGGACCGGATGGTCCGTCGGTCGAATGCTTTGGAAAGTGGTATCCTCCACGATCCGTAAACCTGAAACAATAACAGGTGGACTAGCTTTCATCTTCTTATTCGGCTTTTCTGTGGCGCTCACGGGTTCTATTCGCGGCCCAAGACGGGATTTGGCTGGCACCCGCCCTATCCTTCTTAAAATCTCTGATACAGGACATTTCTCTTTCTTTGCTAACTTCTCTATCACGGTCTGCGATCGAACAAATGGTGTAATCCTAGCCCTTTTCTTTCGGTACTGTTGCTATAGTATGCGGGTCGAGGTAATGTAGAAGCAATCTTGCGGACATTTTCCTCGTCGAGTACTGGACGGAGAGGGGATGGAATCTACTTCCTTCCAAAAGCGGTGTATACTCAGGCAATGGTATGTACTCAGACAATGGTGTGTACTCAGGGATCTCTTCTAAGAAAGAAACTTCAGCAGCTCTGGCTTTCCTTGCAATCTTTCTACTCTTGTTTCTCCTTTGAGTTCGTGTTAGGGATGGAACCCTTGAGCTGGACCCAATTTCAAAAATAGAAGGTCTCGCATGGAGATCTGTACCCTCCACGGTAACATGCTCATCACAAGTTTGAATTTCCTTCCCCTTCGGTTTGGCGGAAGCCGGGGTAGGTGCGAGAGATGACTAGACCAGGCGGCGGGTAGAAACAACGATCCTCTCGTGAACGAGTAGTACTCTTCTCAGCTGGAACCCTTTGCGAGAGGAGGGAACTCTTGAGTCGACTTGAGGTTGAACTCGATCGAAGGTTTTTTAGTTTCGGGCACTTTGTACGTAAGCGTGAAAAGGGTGACGTCGGTGATCTTGACATCCGTATTCTCGAATCCTTGCCCGAAACGGATGATTCCATTGTCGGAAGCTCCTCCTTGTAGACGGCTAGGTCGAGTCGGTTGGTAAAGGAGAAAATCGGCTTTGGGGCGGACATTTTCTGCAAGGTAGATTCTGATTGTCAGTCCCAAGTTATGCTTCTTCTCATCGGGACGAAAAGAAAGGAAACGAAAAGAGTCCGAACACATTTTTGTTCATGTATTTATAAAAGGAGTTATTTGTTAAAAGAGTCGTTCATTAGAGGATTCGTTTATTAGGAACGGAATGTTCAAAGGTGTAGAGAAGGTAATCAGAATTGGAAAGGAAGAGAAAGTCTTATGCAAGACTTCTCGACTCAAAGGACCGCTCATAAACTAACATCTATTGGGGGTCCAACCCACCTCAGAAAAGAGGTAAAAGGATCTCGGAACCTCTCCGTTTATGGGTGTCTAAACAGTGGCTCCTAAATCCGAAAGGAGTTAGCTATACTCGTTCAAGACAGAAATGAACAGGGTATTCCAACGGAAGAATGGTAGTTTGGTCCACTAGGGGCGTGGGCTCACTACCGATTTATGAAAGCAAAACCATCTGACCAAAATGGAGAGAGGAACTAGTCTCCAGCAGAGTCGCCAGAAGTTGTCGGCATATTTTTAGGTTGAGTGTTGTATTTTTGAAAAGTGGTCGCCTACAGAAGTTGTCGGCGAATCTTTAATTTAATTTAAATAAATAATTTGAAAAGTAGTATTTGATTTTGAAAATAATTTTTTTAAATTTAAAAAATTTAAGATATGAAATCATACCGATCTCACATCCCAAATAATTTATATAAACGAACGCCACATCATAAACCGTGTATCTATCTCGAAGGACAAACACCTTCGCTTGACGATGGGGCTCGATTAAATAAACTAGAAGATTTGTGACATCCGTTTGGTACTGCGAACCAATTTTATAAGCCGACAAGTTTCCACGCTAATATAAATGAATTAAGCGAGGTTTATATTACTCGGGTTCTTAAAGTTCCACTATAAGGGCAAGCCACATAGTTAATTACATCTTAAATGACGGGAATCACCTAAGAAAACTCTCGATAATGATCAGTGGTTTTGCTCTCAAGAATTTCAAAGTTTAAGGTTTTCAAGGAATTTGAATTTTGGAAATTCCAATAGTGAATGGATCAAATTTGGAACAGTTTATTTTAGGAGTCCAAAGGCATAGAAGTAGGAGAAGCTGAGGATCCAAGAAGAATCTTGGCAACTTCCCAAACTATCCTATTATTTGGCTTCGAGTTTAAGAAAATTATTTAATGTTGTAATCCTGCCAATTTTAATTAATTAGGACTTATATTTGTATGATATAATCACACAAATAGCCTCGAAGATATGAGGGTTTATGTCGTACTAAACGACTGCCTCGGAGTCCTAAGACCGGTTAGGGCTTAATTTACATGACATGATCATGCAAATGCCTAACGAAGAGTTGAGGATTTATGTTGCACTAGTGCAAATTACCTCGAAGTCCTATGGCTTGGTTATTTAATTCTAAGAAAGTTTTGCTGAAGTAGATCCGAGTTTTGTTGATGACGATGGCCGAGCTGCCCACCATGCTCCAAGCTCCTTGTTGTTGTAGAGGTTTAGTTTTAGAAGTCATAAATCAAGAGATGAGAGAAGTGTTTCAGTTTAGAGAAAATCCTTAGAGTTCAAGTGTTTTTTTTAATATTTTAATTAAAAAAAATCTTAAAGTTGGTTAAACAGAACCAATTAAGATCCCACGGTTCTGTCATCCCGACACCGTTATTTTCATTGAACTCACTTAATCCAAATGAATTTGCTAAACTCAACTGAATGAGTTCCACACTTTCATTTAGACCGTGGGAAATCCCGTTAGCAACACATGAGTTACATCATCCGAGGTATTCCCGATCATTCAACGAGACGTTTTAATTTAGTTGCAATTGTAGTTTGTTGTTCTGTTTGTGATTAAATTTTAAGTTGTTTTATATTTTGAAATATTGTGGCGGTGAATTTTATCTTGCGGTGATTTTTAATTTAGTTTTGGTTTCGATTCGGGGACTACCCTAAAGGTTTTGGTTTTCATGCAACGAGTTGTTTATCATTCAAGAAAAGTAAAATACGGTGCATGAAGTAAATTGTAATAAAGTAAATTGCGATAAAATAAAAGCGTACTCGGAGGGTCTTCCCGTCATCTCAGTTGCACTTAAAACACATGTTAAGGCATTTAAATATTTCAACAAGTATCTAGGTAAAGCTAAGGGAGAGGTTTTAGTTGTCTACCAAAGTCATAATCCTATAGCTAGTCATCTCCTATGACGTCTAGGTTCTAGTGTTTTGGTTTAAGGACGATTTTCTTCATCAAATAAATAATTAAATTCAATTTTTCTTATAAACATCCTATCATATTGAGGAAGTGCTTAAGATGAGTCTTAAACATCTTTTCAATACCTCTAGGATTGTTTTAAGTCAAGAGAATTTAATTATACAAGTGAATTAATCATCCAGGGGTTTAAGTTTTGTTCTCGTGCACAGTGAACTATGACATTTGAATATCCTATAAGTGAAGTAACACTTCACTTGATACCTCATTTAAGAGTTATAACAATAAGAGCTTTAAAAGGGCAAATCAAATTATTAAGTATTTTAATGATTTAAACTTAATGATTTAATTTTAATTTTGACTTGATTATAAAAAAATCAGTTTAAGTTTGGAATAGTGTTCAAATTATTTTAGATTTAATTCTTAATGATTTAATTTAGGTTTGTTGATAAATGATTTTGATTTAATTTAATTCAATTTAATTTAATTTTAATTTAATTTTAATTTAATTTAGTTTTAATTTAATTTAATTTAATTTAGTTTTAATTTAATTTAATTTTTAATTTAGTTTAATTTAATTTAAGTTAATTTGATTTAATTTAATTTAATTTTAATTTAATTTAATTTAATTTCAATTTATTTTACTTTTAATTTAATTTAATTTTAATTTTAATTTAATTGAGATTATTCTTTTAATTTTTTTAATTAAGACTTAAGTATTATTGAAGTGATTTATTTAGGGATTTTTAAATTAAAGAATAAATATCCTCTTAATAATATCCCTACTTTATTAATTCCAATTTCTATTATTCTTCCAAAATTTCAATTAATTAGTTAATTAAAGTTTTACTTTAATTATATTTGAAATGGTTAGTAGGTTTTTACCCTCAATCATTTAAGTTTCAATCATCCAAAATTAGTTTAGAATCAAATATTTTACCCTCTTTTTTTTAATTAATCCTAAAATTTTAATTAAAGGTTGAAATTTTTAATTACCGTTTTTCCCTTCAAGCTTAATAATTCTATAAATCATTAAATTAAGCTCAAATGAACTTGAAATTTTTATGTAACCTCACTCACATGTCAATAAAGAAATTAGAGGAGAAAATGTGATTTTTTACGTATTTAATTTATATATGTAATTATTTTTAATAGAAAATAGGGGTTTTCAAGGAAAATTTAATAACATGACCAAGCAAATGTTTCTGTCCTTAAAAAAATTATGGGATGTTCCTAATGACCAGAGGACCATTTGGACCAATTTTGGTGATTTTTTGAATTATATTTTATTTATTAGAATTGTTGTGAGTTTTGGAGTATTAATTAATTTTAAAATAAAATTAAATTTGAAAAAAAAGATTTTATATTTTTCTTAAATCTCTAACCTCAAGGAGTCCAGAGAAATAAATTTTATATTTTTGTGATTTTTCTTTGATTTATTAGAATTATTTTAATGAAAAGGTTGGAAAATACATTTCTTAATATTAAAAAATTACATTAAGCCTTTAAAATTCAATATCTTATCCTAGGGACTTAAGAAAAATATTTGGTTTGTTCCTAAGTAATTAGAATTCAAAATGTGACATTTTGGTGGTTTCTAAAATTTTTATGATTTTTATTATTTTTTAATTATTAAAAATATTAAAATAATGATAAAAATCAATTTTTTTAGAAAATTACAATTTTAATTTTCCTAAGTTCTTCTTATATCAGAGAAGCTCCAAAACCATTTTTGTGAATTTTTGAAAAGTATTTTGTGAGTTATGAATTTTTAAAGTTTAATTTCACCAATTTTGCTTAAGAGGCTTAATCAACCCATTTGGTGAGGTAATCAAGTCCAATTGATTTCAAATTTTATGATATGTTCCTCTAATCCCAAAGATCAGTGGAGAATTGTTTTTAAGTTAATTTGATGTGTAGTTAACCCTAATTAATTAAAATTCAATTTTGGGTATTTAGACCAATTAGGGTTATTCCAAGTGAATTAACTTAAAACTTATTTTTCCTAGGTTCCTCTGGTCATAAGAAACATCACCCAATTTTCCTAGAATTTATTTCTCATCATGCTAATTATTGGAATTAAAATACTCAAAACAGTAACATGAACTTGGAAAATCAATAACTTCTCATAGGGATGGCCTCTGACCTTGGAAAATTTAGGGAATGTTCCCAAGTTCAGAGGCTTCAAAAGCCCTATGGTCTCATGCCATGGTGAATTGTCTATGTGCATGGAGAATTGAAATAGTGTAGAGAGTAATTAAATCATTAAAAATAAAATACTAAATGAAATTAATTGATTTCTTTTCCACATTATTCTCCTCTGTTCACTGAGCAAGAGGGTATTTTTATTTTATTTTTAGGATTTTTCTACACAAAGTTATGAATTTTTGAAGTTCTGGATATTTAATAAATTAGCAAATACCCTAATTTCCTACTTAACCACGCGTCGTCGCGTCAACCTTAGCAGATTTTAAAGGCCACGCGGCATCTCCTGGTTCGGCGCTGCCATCTGAGTCAGCTGCCACGGGGCCCTCGGTTCACGTACCGTCTCCTGGTCCGACACCATCTGAGCCGTCCGCTCGATACACGCGCGATCCAACGGCTCCCTGTCATCGTCTACGACTGGTGTGAACCCGTGACCGTCCACACTAAAACCCTAAGATCTCTCTCAATTCTCAATGGATTTTCATGTTCTTATGCTCTATGGATTCGTCTTGAAGAGACGAACACATCCATACTGTAAACATGCATTTAAATCGATTCATATCAAATGGAGAATCTCCAGGAGCTCGGGAGGAAGAGAGAGTTCATACCTTTACTCAGAGAAGTGAAGCTTCGATCTGAGAGTTGTGTCACCTTCGATTGGGTCCAAGCAAGCTCCAGATGAAGTCCCTTGGCCTGGTGAATTGCCTAGGTACAAAAGTGACCACAGCCAATCACAAAGCTTGGAGGCCGGAGCAAGCCGGGTGGCCTGGAGAGGGGGCTTTCACCTGGGAACTTCTCCTCTTGGTACGGTGAAGGTGTAGGACCAATCGATTTGGAGATTGGCTCACCGTATTGAAGTGTCCTGTTTTTGGGTGGAATTTGGACTCCGAAATCGAGCTGCGTTAATGGGGATTAGGGCGAATGGACACCTGGAGATCAATTGCTCTAAGTGTGGAGAGTGGTACGGGACAATTTTGGCGAGTTTCGATAAGTTTGTTTCAGCACCTCCCCCATGGCCAAGAGAGGTGGTGTTTAAATAGGCATGGCTAGAGGCTCTCCCAAGGGGAGTTAGGGGTTGGAATCATCTGCTCTGGTGAGGAGAAGAACAGCCATGGTGGCCATTGGGCATGGGGCAACTCAGCAGGTGAGAATTCCAAGCTTGGGCTCACATGATGCTCTCGAGTGTGGTGTTTTCCGGCGGCTCGGTGGTGGCCGTGCAGGCATGGGTCACCCTCGGGGTCGGGAGGTCAGGGGCTGGGGTTTAGTGCGAGCAATTGACCAATGCCATGTGTAAAGAGCTTGGATTAAAATGGCATGGGGGAGAGGCCATTTTGGCTTGATTTGGTCCAAGCCATGGTTTTGGGTTAGGTTCACCTCCCCATGACTCGGTTTTGGCCTGAAAAAATCAGTTGGGTCACCTAGGAAGGGGTGGTGAAGTCCCCATCCAAGGTGATGTGGTTAAACATGTTTTAGTGTGTAGCATGGAAGGAGTAAAAAATGCTTAATGAAGGATTAAGAAAGGGGCCCCTCCTTTTGCTACTTTGGGTATGGTCACATGTCAAACCCCTTATGGCTTCATATGGCTTGTAAATGGCTCATATTTGGCTTCATTTGGCTTTGGAAAATGTTGGCTTTGTTTCATGAAAATGGCTTTTTAAGGAGTTTTGGTAATTTAGGGGTGATTTGATAGGATTTGGCATATGGCTTAGTTTAGAAAAATTTGATGGCTAATTTAGGACTTAGGGGTGATTTTAATCGAGTGAGGAAGTGATGAGATTGTAATGTGGGCCTTAGGATGGGTTTGGACTTTTGAAATTATTTTAGGAATGGGCTTTTAGGAAGGTTTAAAAAGGTGGGCTTTAGGCTTAAAAATAAATTTATGGATGGGATTTTTTTGTAAAAGTTTGGGCCAAGTAATTGTTGGGTTTGGTTTAGCGATGTGTCATGAGTGATTTGAAGCAAGTTTGAGGTGATTTGGAATTGGATTGGGTCTAATTTGGGTCTCTTTGGAAATAGAGTCCAAATGGGTCAAAGTGAGCTATCTTGGGCTAAAGTTGAGCAAATGTTGAAATTGATGTAAAATTAATGTTGGGAAATGTTTATGGTGGTGTTACAAATAGGTTTAAACTTTGGTAGGGTTTTGATTTTTGGATTTGGGCCCATTTGGGTTAGGTTTGGGTGTAGGCCCATTTAAGGAATTTTGGGTTTGGGTTGAAATTGAGTAAGGTTTGGGTGTAAATTTTGGGCAAATCATGTTAGTGTTTTGTTTGTGGGGATGCTAGGAAGGTTTTAGAAAAGGTTTGGGGTTAATTGGAGTTGAGTTGGGTTAGGTTTGGGCTAAGTTTAGCTCATGGGCCAAAATTAGGCTTTAAGTTTAAGAATGAAATTGGACCTAAATGTCAATCAAATTGCGCTTGGATTTGGTATAAATAGATATTAGGGATATTGAAGTGAAGTTTAGATATGAATTGGACCAAAATTGAGGTCAATCGGGGAGGTTTGGTTTAACATTGGGTTCATTTGGGTTAAAAATGGGTCAAATTGAGGATTTTAGTAAACGTGGGGTAAATTGACAAAATTGGCCCATGGTGTAGTTGAACAAAATGAAATTGGGAATATTTGGGATTTTTTGAAATTTTTTTTGGGAATTTTTGGATTTTTTGGATTTTT